>JADGIL010028139.1:325-10925 GCA_020352625.1 Cactoblastis cactorum | reverse complement strand
CTCGAATCTTGAGACCCGACACTTGACACTAGACACTCATCACCCGAATCTCGAATCTCGAGACCCGACACTTGACACTCGACACTCGACACTTGACACTCATCACCCGACTCTCGAATCTCGAGACCCGACACTTGACACTCGACACTCATCACCCGAATCTCGAATCTCGAGACCCGACACTCGACACACGATACTCGACACTCGACATTCGACTCTCGCATCTCAAGGCCCGACACTTGACACTAGACACTTGACACTAGACACTCGACACTTGACACCCAAATCTCGAATCTCGACACCCGACCCTCGACATCCGACACTCGACACCCGACACTCTACACTTAACACTCTACAATCGACACTCGAAACTCGACTCTTAACACTCGATATTCGACACTCCATTCTCGTCACTTGACTCTTGATACTCGACAGTCGACAAACGACACTCTACAATCGAAACTCGACTCTCGACACTCGACCCTAAATCCTTAATACCCGGAATCCTGAAAACGAGTTCTTAATGTAAATATTTTTAATCTTATATGAAATTAAAACATGCTTTTATTTTTAATTTAAATTTATAAATTCGTCATTATCTGTAGAAAACTTGTCTTTGTCTTTCACTATAGGAATTAAATTTATACTTTATAACTATAGTAATCACTACAAATTCTATACTTATACTAATTGCATTCAATATCATGTTTTACTCAATATTAGCTTATATAAATGCTAATATAAAGCGATGGAAGTCACGGGTAATAGCAAATTCCCTAAAATATCATAAAAAATAAGAGCTTTCATCAAATTTATTTTTCCTTTATGTAAACATAATTAGGGGAAATCTCTTGAGAAGGCGGTGTCCTAAATCAAAAGCTTTCGACCTTGACCTGGTTCAGTAATTACATTTATGTATATTTTATGAAATCTTGTACGTCATGTTTAGAGTAAATTAATATTATAATCAAAAACATTTTCATGTAAAATGTTGCTGGGTACGATGCGGCTGGCGTCTATATAGATAGAAATTAGTAAAATAGTAAAATTTTGCTAAGATGACCCGCGCAGTCAAAATGTTTTCAGATTCCAAGTAGACAAAGACAATCTTCGAATTCACACAATAACAACAACTACAAGCACTTCAGAAACTATTCACATTTTTTGTATCACAGATAATGAAACAATAAATAAAATTTTCACTCAAATGGCCGAACCAATATTAAAAAAAAAAAAAATTATGTAGTATTAACCTAAGTTATGAGGGTTCTAATTATGACGAAGCTATTCGATAAAACGCTTCGTCTTGGTCGAGGCACTACCGAGCTCCCAGTTTCTTTAAATGCCCACGAAAAACAATTCTGTGTCGCATTTATAAAGTTGTTCTTAGAAGTTTCTTAAAATTACGAAATTATAACCTTTTTCTGAGAACTAATTAATTTTTATTTTTAGTGAAATAATTTTAGAGCATTTACTAAAATGTTTCTAGTCTAGGATACTTCCATTTTTTAATGAATATGTAAGAAGAAACGTAAATTCCATCCATATCGCGTGTTAAAACCTCATTCGTTTACATTCTCAGATTGTATCTATGTTAAGTGATTGTTTAGAGTTAGAATACAAAATGTTTTCGAAACCAGAAACTCAGGTTTTAGAAAAAAGATTTTTTTAATTGCCTTAATAAGATTAACAAAAGATTAAATCTGTTTTTAAAAATAAAACTGTCAATTCTAAAGATCACAAAAAATTATTAGCATTTTGCGAAAGAAAACTTTTGCCTAGGATTGTAACAAATAAAATCCTTATTATGTTGTTGGTATTCAGCCAACGCATGGCTACTGGCCACTTATAATTCTCAAGAAGAATAAATGTAAAATTACGTTCTTAGTTTAAAGATTTTCTCCATTATTGTCAAAATGCCCGCTTAAAAGATATGATGCTTTATTTAAAATTAACAGTAATATTTATTCGCCACTGCACACGGAGTTTCATTAAAGATAATTCGTTAACAACTTTTGTCGTCAGAAAATAGTTTCAATAATAGTTTTCATCTATTATATGGCGTAGAATATTTTAATGAACTATTTAAAAAAATAAGCACACAATATCAATCGTCTAATTTTTAGATTACATCACAAAGCAATAAAGTTGGTGCGGAAAAAACTGAACATTCACAGATCGAATTGAATCGAATCATCCCGAACAGGAAGACGATCTAATAGGCGACGATAATAACAGAATGAGGTCTAAAAATTATCATAACCCTTACACTGTCGTCTTTGAAGAAAACCCCAACAAAATAACAAAAGTAGATGAAACAAACGAAAATGATTCTTACGATGGCGAAGTAAAACTGCGTAGGGTGAATATAGAAAGTTGTCAGACCAAAATTCCGGAACGTATATCGATACTGCAAGGATCGGCCGACTCGATTCATGTTTTATTCATGATTCGACTGGTGTTTGTCTAAATTTGACGTACCATAGCTCACAGCCGAGATTGAAATTTTGCCAAAAAACTTGTGTTGTTCAGTTCGTTCCAAGTATTACTTGGTTGTAAATGCGTTTTCTTATCTTAACAAATAAAAGTTTTATTATGATTTTCGTACTTCCTTCCTACTCGAAGAATACAAGGAAAGAGGCTTTGTTTTTTCTTTATTTTAACTTAAATAATAAAAAATGGTATACCATACCGACAATTTATTTTTTTACGATATATCATTACATGCAGTTTATGACTTTTTAAAATTAGCTTTAAATCCGTTTTTGTGATGTCTGTTAATCGGAATGTTAATTGGAAAAAGTGTATTTACCATTTATATTATTATCTATCTCATGACTCATATTCACCATGACCTTACTTTCCTTTATTATTGCTCACTTTGGTTTGTGTTTTGTATGAAATACATGTCGATGATAATATTTGCATCATAAAATCATTAAGTTAAGGTTTATACTCGCCTGAAGTATATTATATTCAGGTCATTTTCAACTATTGATCCGTCCATAAAAAAAAGGAAAACGTTGCTATTGCACATCAAATGAAAAGTCATAGACTTATTTCATTAAAAATAAAGCGATGTGAAGAAAAATGGTCTCCATCGATGTTTCGTCAATAATGTCGCGCGATGGGGCGGAATGAAGACAAACAGAGGCTTGCAGAGCGCGCGGCGCGCGGCGCGGCGGGCGCGTGACGCGAATACCACGCGATTAAAAACATTGGCAAATCTCCGAGTCCATCGGCACAGTACAGACTGAGTGGCACAAGTTTTTAGGGTTTCGTACTTAAACGGTAAAACGCGCTGTCTTATCTGTCTGCCACCAGGCTGTATCTCATGAACTGTGGTAGCTGAATAATTGTTATTTTTCAGCTGATGTATTTCTTTCTGTTACCTGTAATAGCAATAATAAGAAATAGTAAAAAATAAAATAAATATTTAGTATTTAAACAACAAATATGGTTTTTTCCGATAGATAATAACATGAAACCCTTTGTTTTCGAAAAATAGATTTAAATTTTTAATATCAGAAATTATAGGGGTTTTAACCTTCTTTTGGTTTTCTAACCTGCAATTTCATAAAGCTGTACGCTGTGGTTTTAGTGGGTGATAGTCTATGCTGTGTTTCCGTTAGCTGAATGAATGAGACGACTTTATATACGTTAAAAAAGTTCAAATTGTCAGAACTCGTATTTGCTAGACTAGAGGGTAATATAAAAAAATATATAGTATCTCTATATTTATTAATGCAACGACTCTACTTTAATGGTGGTTGGGAGGCCCAAGGTAGAATTTAAATCGGACGCGCAGTGAATAAGGTGATTAAGGGAGTCTGTTTGCAGGATTGATGAGTTCTGATGGAATTGAACAGAAAATAATATTCGTTTTACTTTCAATGTCCTATTATATTCAAATTGCCAATCAGATTTACTTTAAAAAGAAATTAATAAACGAAGAATCAAATATAATTTAGATTTGATTGTTATTTGTTAGCAGTTCTGAAAACCACATTTATTGGAAGCTTTGATGCGAGAAACTGTTGAGTATTGTTCATTAATTATATTCTAAGAGAGACAACAATGGCGCGAACCTGAAAAATATGCTTATCCAAGCGTTCTCCCAGTTACATCCTCAGCAGTGACGCTTCAGAGTCGGGGTCCGCTACCTAAGCTAGGACATTTGGTGAGGTTACTGGTTTTTACATAGAGCGACTACCCTCTGAATGCTACAACTCTAACGGTAAACGAGAACCAATCCTTGGATAGGTTGGTACAAACGCAAGATGACATTCAGGACCCACAGCTTAATGTGCCGTTCGAAGAGCGAAATCATCTTTCTTTCAATTTAGATAATCAGGTGATTCAATTCTACAATAACTATTATCACTAGACTAGGAATACCTTTTTTCACAACGAGTGCATCTAGTGGAATTCGAACCTAAAACCTTCGGATCATAAGACGAACGTCTTGACTAAGGAGGCAGTTATGAAACTGAACGAAGAAATCGTATAAAATTACTTTTAGACATTCGTTAAAGGAAACAACAAAAATAGCAAAACCGAACCCGTACCACTATTCTTTCAATCTTCTGTTTTTTAACTAAAAAGCCACACTCGATCCAAACCAAAATTCGAGCGGGGATAGACTCTCTGTATTCAATTTATTTCTAACTACAACTTTGACATCTACAAAATCAGACCTATATATATACCACAGCCTAAAAGATTTCTCAAGAAAGTTTTCGCAAATGACCAGTGGGACAAAATGTGTGTTGGCTGTGTTTGTAGTCTGTGTCTAAGAAAATAGGTTGCATTACAACTGTGAGCAAGGACCCCGGGGGACCTCCACTGATTGAAAAAGAAAACAGCTTGCCCGATGTCCGATTGATTCTTTGTGTCCCGACGGTATATCTAGTCCCAGTAGTCTAGGAGCTGATATTACATTTATTCAATTGCCTTAAAATCGTAATACATATCAAGTAAAAATAAATATTATAAGTTATTTTCTTAGTCAATTCAAATGTTTGCCCTTAGCATCTGACATTTAAAATGTTTTAGTAATTTAATTAGCAACAACAATAAACAATATTTTAGATCCTCAGGCCTAAAATTGTACAAGAAAGTATAACTTTAACTTGTTTTTAGATTGAAATGTTTAAAACTTTTGTATTTTAAACAGTCGATGCGACCGTGATAAATGAAACTTAATCTAAAATTGATAAATAAATTACTTCTTCAAAGTTCTGATTTTGTTACAGATTTATTACTCAGAAATAGATAATTGTGAAGAAATGCGCGTATTTTTTCAGTAAATTTGATAATGTTTGCATTTTTCTAATCTAATTATATCAAATTGAATGTGGTTGTTTAAATGTATAGAATGATGGTCTAGCTCTTAGACTATGGATTCTTTCAGGTTCTAATGCCACCACAAACAGTACTACCTTGTTAACTATTCTCTTTGCCATTTATATAGCGAGAAAATTATATAAAGCCACTGGCTCCCGCACTAGAGTCCTTCACTGCTAAAACAAACAGCGCGTTCCGGTCTCTTCGTTACCCGATCTACTCAATGTTTATTTTTTCTTAAACTTTATTTACTCAACCTTTCAAAAGTACGAAAAAGGGTACTGTCACTAGCCAGTAATTTTAAAGAAAAAACCTAATTATAATTATAAGGCTAGAAAATGACTAAATATGATTCTTAAATAAAAGGAATCACTAAAGGAAATCATTATGTAAACTCGCAAAGAAGATTATGTCTTAAATTTGTAATGTGGAATTTGAACTCTATGTATTCAACCAATAAATCAATTTTAAAGTAAACTCATAAGAGATATCGGTCAATACACATACCTAATTAAAACAATATTAAAATATATTCAACTAAGAACACTCTTATTAAAGATCATGCTACATCAAAGAATACATGAGGTCAAAAAAGGCCAATTTCCAGCCACGTCTCTCGGACATCGCAGCATTTGATGGCAAGGTTACGTGGACAGCTTACTGAATCGCTGGATAACGTCATGTAGGTCACAGACATAAGGTCTTATATACAATAATGTACGAATTAGCCTTCAATGTATAGATAATATTGTTTTAAAAGATTTTAAAAGATTACCCCACTAATCATTTGATCGAATTATTAAAATAAAAATCAGTTTACATTCTGGTTTGCGTCTCTTAAAACTGTTATATAATTTTATAAATAAATTAAATATATAGGGCCAATTCACACAGATTGAGTTAGCCCCAAAGTAAGCTCGAGATATTCTATAATAAATCATATATAGATAAACATCCAAGACCCAGGCCAATCAGAAAAAGGTCATTCTCCTTCATGACCTGACCGGGGATCGAACCCGGGACCTCCTGAGTAGCGGTCAGATACGTTAACAGTTACACCATAGAGGTCGCCAAATTATTATGTTTACAATTATTTAATATTTTGGTAAATATGATTGCTCGTAAACTAGAAAACCCTATGCCGTCATACAAAACTATAAGCAGATACTAAAAATATAATACAAGAAAGCAGATTACATTTCTATTGCATTATTATTTAGATCTCCGTGCTCACGACACACTCTATTTGGATCTAAGCTAATGTAAGCGAGTGAATCTGTGCCCGGGAGCACCGGCACGGCGTCCATATTTTATTCATACCCCAAACCAAGTTCTCTCAAGCTGATTTCCAGCGTAAAGTCATCTCCATTCTACTTGTATCTTACTTAATATTTCACTTACTCTACTTTTGTTTATATTTTGTGTATAAACTTGCTCATATTTATTGTATTTAAAATAACGAGCCACTCTCCCACAATGTGTTTTTTGTAAAGCTCCATCTATAGTGAGAGTAGCTTACGCATCGGACCATATACGAAAAGTACTTATTCTAAATTCTTACAGTATCAAATTGAGAGTTTAGAAAAATATTTTTTCCATTCCATATAAATGTTCTAAACTAATGAATTCTAGTCATTGCAACGATTAATGCATAATAAAATTAATTTTAATTTAACATTAAAAAATCATATTTGTTTAAGATTGATTCAACAAAAAAAATTTTTTCAAACCAATTGACGGATATGTAAGTAAAAAACCGCGTGTTCATTTATTTGATAACTAACTTTTATGTGAAATGCATTTTTATTTTCCCGTGCCCACTTCGTTGCCCGTTAAAATATATCCTTTATCACTTCTGAATAGCTGGTAAAAGATTTCTAATTGTGAAAGAATTTTCATGATCGGTTCAGTATTTCCAAAGATTAGCCCTTACAAACAAACAAAGAAATAATCAAAGTTACAAATTTTACCTTTTTATAATACTAATATAGATTGATGTCTGAAGTCACTAATTTCCTTTATATATATTTTTAAAAAATCCGGTTATTCTGGCAAATTTCAAACGTTTAAAAACATAATAAGCGGGCTGAACCACGAGACCAAAGTAAACAGGATATCCGGTTTAAAAACAATGTGGGAACAGCGACAAAAAAAAAGTAAAAATGTGTATTTTTTCGTCAAATGAATTTAGCTCCAACAAACTTTAGGACAGACGCCGGACGCCGCGCGGCGCAAACGTGTCGATGGGGCACGCCGAGCTCAGATTCTGATGGAGCTTTCAATTTAATTTCAAAATAACAAAAAAAAAATATCATGTACAAATAACGTACTTGTAATTTTATACGTCACATTCCCCAACCTATCTTTTATTTACTTTTTCATTTTATTTTTCAACGACAATAGTCAAGCATTTGCAGTCTCATTTGATCGTAAGTGATGACGCGGCCAACGATGGAACATGCTTGCCTAGAAAAAACTGATTCACTCTTCTCTTGAAAAGTCCAAAATTGTGAAGGACTGACAATAATGTTACTTCGAGTCCCTAGATCACTGATCCTACGGCTTACTTTGACCACTTTTTGGTTAGGAGTTTTTTTACGTATATTATTAATAGGTTTTCCAACCCCCTCTTGAACTAGAAAAAACATTTTATATTTTAATCCGTTTCACAGGCAATTTGCTTCAAATTGCCTGTGAAATTATACAAAGTTGTAAACACCATTTAAGTTGCAACTTCTTGTCAAAACGGATGGTTTTGAACAGAAATGTGGGGCACATTCGGAATGCGCTTTATGCATTTGGGTAAAAATTCGAGGTAACTTAATAAAAATATTCAATTTGAATTTTTTTAGAAAAACAGTTATATTTTTGGGATTCGTACGTACTTAAAATCTCTATTTCCTTATCTGTTTGTAAACACTGTTTGAGCACATAAGTAATTGGCATCACACACGAAAATAGAAAAATAAAACTAATATAAAACAAATTGAATTCTGAAAGAATTATTCCGGTTTGTTTGAAACTTCAGATTGAAGTACAATTTATCGATATACATATATTTTTTTCACACTGCATCAAATTCATTATTACTTTTCTATATCTCACTACGTCAAACTCATTTCATATGCAATATTGAGTGATGACACAAATAGGAAAAGTGCGGTTGTTATTTGATCTTGAGATACATTATCACAAATATCGATGTTATTTAGTTATTTTTGTTTGTTTGTTATGTTTGTCCATCTGCCATGCTGGTATGAGAGAGAAAGAAAAACGTAGAATATGTCAGCTGCTTGTCTTTCTGCGCAGATTGTAAAAGTCAGTCAAGGAAAAAGTTTGAAATATGAATTCTCATAGGCGATGGGCTAGCAGCCTGACACTATTTGTGAATCTCTATTCCACCAATAAACCCACCATTTTGCCAAGCGTGGCTTTCAAGTCTCGCGATTCTCAGCTCTGGCTATCCTGCCAGGATAAACATACTGATACTGTATCTGTTTGTCTGTAATATCTTTA
Organism: Cactoblastis cactorum; assembly: GCA_020352625.1. Lineage (NCBI taxonomy): Eukaryota > Metazoa > Arthropoda > Insecta > Lepidoptera > Pyralidae > Cactoblastis > Cactoblastis cactorum. The sequence goes on along the minus strand of JADGIL010028139.1, from coordinate 2,063 downwards.
TTGCAATAAACAGAACAGAAATTACAATGTTTAACTATTTATATGTAACGAAATTATTCAGTAACTATCCCTATTTGAACTTCAAAGAAATCGTTCAGGAAGACCTTCATTAATTATTACCATTCAATTTATCTTGACTTTATTATTCAATATCTTAACAGCTTTAAACCTAGGGCGAAACAATGTTCAAATTTGAAGGGCTTCTCCCTAAGATGTCAAATTGTCTTCTCCACTCATCATCTCACTCAATTTGAGTCATTCAAAAATATCGACCGGCTAAGTGCTCGAAAGAAATTCAATTTGCGGAGAATCAAACACCGTAATTTTCCGCGACATTAGACAAATGTCGCCTGCGGCCGGGATGGCTGGTATCTCTTAGGGATTCATCGTGTGTCAGTCTTCTAAAGTAAGCGTGAACGATGTTATGATTTCACACGAGTAAAGTGTATTGAGGAAGATGGTTTGAGCTTGTAGGTATATTGTTCGATATTGTATACGGCACATTTTTTAGCTAAATTAGAAATTGGTATATCACTACACATTATAACAAAGTCTCTTTCCGCTGTCTGTCCCTAAGTATGCTTAGATAAATAAATAAATAAATATATATATATATATATAGGGACAAATCACACAAATTGAGTTAGCCCCAAACTAAGTTCGAAACTTGTACTATGGGTACTAACTCAACGATACTATATTTTATAATAAATTCATATAAAGANNACCACGGAGGTCGTCAAATTTAAATCTTTAAAACTACGCAACGTAATTTTGATGCGGTTCTTTTAATTAGTAGGGTTATTTAAAAGGAAGGGTTTTAAACTCGAGCGACTCGGTATTATCATATAAATGAAATATTATTTATATTTTATTAGAACAGAATTATAAAGAATTATTTAAACAATTTATGATTTCTACCAAAACAGCACAAAGTTGCACCTTGAAAACGGGCTGTCACTTGGCTGGTATTGGTACTTACTAATTTAAATAATGTCATTATTATATATTCAATCTTATAATCGATATTTTAAATCATTAAAAAAATATTTTTATAGTTATACCATCAATTTATTATGAAAACCGCTACGATCGCTATAGAAACTAAATTGTTTTCATACAAAAATGACAATTACTTTAAATAACTTAACTGTAACTACTTTTGTCCTGGGAGTAAAAGACTTCTATCTCATTCGGTAGTCGGCCATAATGACTTATGGTAGACAATACTTATTCTGGTGCTTACAAAAGTTACGTCATCAGTTTTTTTACGAGTTAAAACCCAATTATGAGACACCATAACCACTCGACATTTGAAACTCAGTATTCGATTGAATTGTGCGAACATCGCAAAGATTAGAGTGGCGGCAGTAAAACGGTTTTATTGTGCGATTTTTTCTGCGCGGAAATTCTGCGGATCTCAGTCCGTAGTGACAAATCGTAAACTTTTCATAGTTTTTTCTCGTTTATAGGGGTTTAATAGGCCAATCAAATGGCGAAGTTTCGCCTCGTATGATGTGATGCATGCTCTAGTAATATATCTTCTCTCATACATTAAAGAAATATGTTTATTAGTAACTAGCTAATGCCCGCGACTTCGACGGTTACCTTCAACCTAACGGTAGCCTATCTTTTAATCTAGGTCATAGTCCATCGCTGTACCAAATTTCATCTAGATCTGTTCGGTAGTATTTGTGTGATGCACGTACAAACATACATACAGACAGACAGACAAGAA
>JADGIL010028108.1:0-13132 GCA_020352625.1 Cactoblastis cactorum | reverse complement strand
GAAGGTTTAAAAGGTGAGAAAAATTCGAATAATTGCCGGGAAAATCCTCAAAACAGCATTTTTCTATTTCCCATACAAACGTTAGAATTAGGTCTTTTATTTATCGATGAGGCAGTACGAAGTCTGCCGGGTCAGCTAGTAAATAAATATTTATGAACATGATGGCGCACTTTGAACTTTTGTGTTTTTTTGCAGATTAGAGTAACCACATATTGCAGCTGTGGAACCCGCAAAAACGAGTTCGACTCGTTTTTGGTCAATTACTGACTTGATTTAGTTAAAAAGTCTTTATTCTTGTACTACATGTGTAAGTTTGCACAGGTCAAGGTTATCTGGTTTTAACTTTTCAGGGATAAGTCAACAAAATAAAACAACCTGACACTGTATAATGTTAGTATTTCAGTCTTAATCATTTTATTTAAAATGCATTTTACTAGTATCGCTTCAAATTATTTAAATTTTACTACTGCGTAAACCAGAACGCAGTGAAAGTGTCAGCCGAATTGGCCGCAAGTCTTCAATCCACAATAATGCGCATATACAATGTAATGCGCGAATGCGTATCTGTCTGTGTAAGACTGCACCCCCTAAAAGCCAGGTTCCATTAAAACTGAGCGAAATGGAGATGTGTCTGATGTAGCCAATAGAAATACATCATTCACACGGAATATTGTATATATTTTTTTGGTTTTAATCAAATCGCAACTCAATACATCTTTTTGTTCCTGCTAGGATTCATATTATAGTCTGACCACAAGCTTGCTTGCGGCAACCTATGAAAGTGGATTTTGACTGAAGTCTACACTACTCAAGTAAATATTTACTTTGTCTCAGTTAATATTTAATTTGACTATGTAATCGCGAAGAGTTTATGACATTTTTAATATCCATGATTATTATATTGATAATTCGCAAAATAAAAAACAAATAACAAAAATATATGTTAAGATATATATTCTGTGAAAAAATAATAAAATAAAAAGACAAACATATTTCGCATATTTAAAAATAAATCTAGACATTTACGTACTTGCACGAGCCACAAAATGCTGCCTAATTTATTATCCACTAAATTCCACATGTGAATAACAAACTGATCACTATTTTTAAATTTAGAACCGTATCGATTTAACGTAAGAAAAAAAAACGCGACGCTGCCAGTGCGCGCGAAACACTGCGTTCCGTCCTACGTACAGAGTCGCAGGAGATGTGCGAAAGCTTGAGGTAAACATTACTGTATTTACAGTATTCAAAAAGATAACGGAACAGATATTGCTGAAGTAGGGCGCGAAGCTTAAATGGGGGTCAAGGTGTCTGAATGCAACATAACTGTTAGACTTTTAGCAATCATGTGGTTTTCTCAAAATGGCTTCAGGACGATTGAAAAAAGTTTAGACTTTTGTTTAAAAAAAATGGTAAATAAAGATTTTCCTAAAAAGGTGACGCGCGAGTAACACCCGCAGTAGCGCAGGTTTTAAAGGCTGTTGATTTGTATTTAGAAAACTAGGAATGTTGTAAGTTATTTTATTTGATTTGATAAAGAACTAGAGTCACAGTCCTTATATTAGAAAACTAGCTAATGCCCGCGACTTCGTCCGCGTAGATTTTACGAAACAATCCATCGGAAACCGTACATTTTTTCGGGATAAAAAGTAGCCTATCTTTTATTCTAGGTCGCAGTCCATCGCTGTGCCAAATTTCATCCAAATCCGTTCGGTAGTTTTTGTGTGATGCGTTACAAACATACAGACAGACAGAAAGACAGACAAAAATTCTAAAAACAATAGTTTTGGCCTCTATAGGACCTATAAAGAGCCCTTCATTCATACATTTTATTCTTCAATATCTCCCATGTACAGACAAAGCTCAGTTACAATTTTATTATATGTATAGATAAGTCTTAGTGTGCAAGTTAAAACCATGTCAAACTAACGAGACTAATTAAAGTCTGCTCTTTTTTAAGCGATTAGCAGTGTTTTGCCAATAAAACTTTATAGCAGGATTGTGAGTCTACGTGTTTATCGTAAGTGATGATTATGAAATATTTCAGGCTTACTCTGAATAATCAGAGATAATAAGAGATTAATTGAGGAAGAAGCCTATTTGCTGGCAGTTCGACAGAAAAAGATACAGACTTGAATATAAGTTAAGCATGCAATGTATCCTATCAGTTGTAAATATTGTGTTGGTCATTGCCCAAGGTTTTATAAAGGTTAATTATATACCAAACACAACAGCATTTGTGCATCCATTTTGAGTTACATAAAAATATCTAAATGGAAATTGATTATGACCGTAAAACATTTATTTTTCAATGAAAAATAAAACACACAGATTTGTAATTCCATTGATAAACAGACAATGTGATGCAAAATATTTTAAATGTTCGGAAATAGTGTTGGCATTCATTCAAAAAATTATTTACAAACAGACATACTTCTAAGTAGTTTTGTTAACATTCAGAATAGACATTTGAATGCGGTTTTAGTTTTTTGTATTTTAAGCAATGGTTTTAAAGTTCAAATTTGCATTTAGTTTACTTATGAAACTTATAACTACTAAATATAATGTACTAGCGACCCGCCTTGGCTTCACCTGGGTTTTTAAACATTCCTTGTGAAATACCATATCTATTTTAAAAAAGCATCAAAATTTATTGCATGGTTTCAAATATCTAAGCATACATACGAACAGACAGCGGAAAGCAACTATTTTATACTATGTAATAATATAAATAAATATAATAAAACTATAACTTGTTTGTACGTACATACAAGATGTTAAAAAGAAAAGTTACTATGCGGTTTTTATAAGTCCAGTTTTGAGTGCCTGTATGTTTGATGTGGTTTAACCTCAAACCACAGTTTAACCTCAAATGTCTTATTTTAAATCAACATACTCTACATTTTGATAGATAGAACATAGAAATAGAACATAGAACCTAAACATAGTCTTTTATAAAAAAATATTTTAGATGTTAATCATTATTATGAAAATTAGTTATAATGAGAGTTCCAAAACAAAACTAAGTGCTCTATTTATGTATTAGTTAATATTGTGAGCCTGGTTTCAATAGGTTTTACTATAATAATACATTGTTTATGTGGTAATATTAATTCTAAAAAAAAACACACTTTGCACTAACATAACAAAAAAAAAATCTTGCAAAAAGTTGAAGAAATATGGGGAAAAGTTCAACAAATGATATTAGAATGATCAATCACGGTATATTTTACAGATTTTTACATAAACAAATCTTTGAGTAGGTATAGATAGCGTAATACAGATCAGAAAATTTAGCAGATAATGTTTATGTGATTGAATATATTATCTTCAATATTAGGTACATTAAACTAAAAAAAACCGTACGAACCAGAAACCTGCTCTATACGATATTTTTACTCAGATATCTACCAGATAACAGATCGGCGAGATCGTAAATTACATTATAAACAACTTAGGTACCTCAGAATCGCTGTCAGCTCCTTTATTCTTGTCAATTTTAGTCTTCATCGCCTCCTGTAAACAGTTTTTGGCACTGAAACTTTCACTATATTGATATTTCTTTCGGATCACTGGTAAACGACGATTTTACACTCAAATTATGCACAACCGCATACCAATAACGAACAACACTGACATGGCATAGGATAGTACTCCAATATAACCTGCAATAATGCTTTGCGAAAAACAGACTACCTCGAAATTTCCCGCTATAAACTCCCTATCAACATAATATAAGATTTCAGCTTCCATTTAAATATTACTCATTGTTTTTTGAACTCACCTTTTCTTTTTTCGGCATTTCAAATTAGTAAATAAAGCTGAAAATATAACTTTTGGATATTTGCGTGAAGTTAGTTGCATTTTATTTGTCAAAATCCTGTTTTCTGATTGGCTTATTAGATCACGTGACTTCATTGACGTTGCAAATAGTGATGTACGCGCTTTACATCTACAATCGAAAAATCAGTAATAGTCTCGATTGACTTGTATTTCTTATAAATAAAAAAATGGTGGTGGGCTTGGTGGCTGGGTGTATAATAGGTACAGTAACTACGTAGTATAGATACGTATCAAGATTGTAACTAAAAATAGAAATATATTTATTTAGTTTTTAGTTCATAGAACAATGTTCTATGAGTGAGATGAGTTATGCATATAATACGCGTGTACAATATAATTTAGAACCAAAACATATTAATAAAACCAGTACATAAAATTAATCTATACATATAACTTTCAGACCACATGCACACATAATAAAATTAATATTCTGTGACCCCCGGGTGTCGCAGGTGGGCGGCAGTGATCACTTAACATCACGTGACCCGCCTGCTCGTATGCTTACCTCTTTCATAAAAAATAATTATATCCGAGCTATGCCTGGATATAAAGAAAAAATGAGGGGAAGGGGTCTTTTTTGAATGATAGATTTTGATGCGGTTCACACAGTTGTATTAAAGGTCTAACTTGTTTCATTTCGATAAGCCGCTTCGAATCCAGGATATTGATAATAGTATTACATGCGGACGCCATGGTGGATATAAGCTCGTATTTATATATAATTAAAAATGCATTCTCTAAATTAGAAGTAACGTTTATTAAAATAAGTAACATTTATTAAAATAAAGAACTAAGTGTGTCAAATGCATAATTGTAGAGAAATTATATAAAAATTAAATCACTTCTTCTTGGATTGTCCAGCCCCCTTCTTCTTAGACACTTTGTACGGTCCTAGCTGCAAGCGAACTAGCAAGCCGCGCCACCAAGCCTGTACAGTGATTGCCGCATTTGTCATCTTCTCTCTATATAAACGTGCTTTCTCCCGTTCATCTTTGAAATGTACCCAATCTTTCATCATTTGATCGTGTTTCGCGATCTAAAATCAAAATTAAAAGCCAATAGTTACATGGCTTATTTTAATTATAGCCTTTTCTCACAAACTGTATCTATTATTATACAAAAATAAACTAGCTTGCGGATTATTGTGTTAAAAAACGAAGTTTATTCATATAGGTAAGTACTGATAATTTTAATGTACCGCACTTTCATTTCAATACATTTTTATGGCATATTTTCAAAAAAAAACCTATCACAATTTTTAAGTTTGGGGTTTAGTATAGTAATTCAATCTGTACTAGTTATTAGAAAAATATCGTTAAAATAATTGGTAACCGTTTCCTCCAATTCAATTCGTCTGTCAAGTTCATTTTGATACTCATTTTTCTTAATTTGTATTTTCAGATCGATGCGTTCCATGTCCTTGTCATATTTATCCATCCAGTTTTCTACCTTGCTTAGGGTTTCCTGGAATTAAATATTCATTAATGACCAATTAAGCGTCTGGAAACACATTTCTCCTTTAATATATAAATTAGAGCGTTTATTGTCTAGATGATAATAAAATATAATAATATAAAGGATTTTTTTATTGTAAGGTTGAACGTGCAAATCTCAGAAATGTATTAACCCAATTTGAAAAAAAAAAGTTTCAGTGTTAGATAAGATAGTGATCTTATCAAAGAAAGGCTATAATACTATTTTGCTATTTTATTATTCATGTGGAACAGGAGCATCTAGTTAAGAGTCAAAATATTCTCATTCATTTCATGGAGTTGTTGATGAAGGGGGTTAAAAGATTCGTTTGAGTCGGCAACACGTGTTTGGGACCCCTGATGTTGCAGGCGTGCATAGGCAGCCGTGAACGCCAGGTGGATCGCATGTATGTTTGTCATCTTAGTTGTATAAAAAATCAAATAAGATTCTTACATTAATCATAATGTTAACAAGCAGTTCGACTTCTGCATGCACTCTTTGTTCGTGATCATATCTCCTCTTGTAGAACTCGATGGTTGTAGACTGAGGGTGTTCTAAATCTTTGATGGTCTGAATATGTTGTTCTGTTCGCGCCACTTGCCAGCTATCAACATATCTACTGCGACATTCAGAATTAAGCACAGCATCCTGCAATTTTTTTTTCAATATGTAATATTTTGTATGGAAAATCAAGAATTCTTTGACGAATTCGTCACTTTCAAAGCAGCATCTAAATTAACACACATATCGAATTAAGCTCAGCATCCTGCAATTTGTTTTCAAATTGTAATATTTTTTATGGAAAATCAAGAATACTTTGATGAGTTCGTTCATTATAATTTATGGTTTATATATAAAAATCTTCCGATACTGAGTGATACACTCGTGATGTATGTATGTTCCTTGGAGAGTGTAGGAGAGCATTAAGAGAGGAGTTTTGGAAATTCTACCCCGAAAGTGGTGAAAGGGTGAAAACTTTTATACGAAAGTTAATCAAATAAAGTAAAAGGCAAAGCCGTGGGTATAAGCTAGTATTATATAATACAATGTTAGATGTTATAAAAATGCTAAAGTGGCATTTGTCACAGGAAATTTTCTTAGATCTCAGAAAGTTATAAAAACAAATTAAATGAACAGTTAATAGTAAGAATATAAAAGGTACCAAGTTAGAAAGATTTTACTAACTTCTACTTGAGAACTCAAATCCTCAATGTGGACGTCAGTATCGTAGATCACAGATTTTATATGATTGCGCTGTTGTCTTAACTGTTTGTTTAAGTCACGACGCGTCCTATAAGAAGAAACATTAAGTAGGTACAGACTGATATATCATTGTGACAGCTATAGGTTTGTGTCTCATTAAATTTTTAGACAACATGAAAGTGTTAATACGTATAACATGCGTATAACTAAACCAGCGTATGTTAATATTACGCAAACTAAAAGTAGACCACTAGTATGCTAGGTATTTGTATTTAGTTAATACTTTTCCTTAATTAGGTATATTTTATGGTTTAATAATGAAAGCATTGAAATAGTTGATGAAGTTAGACTGTGCAACCGTAGCTTAAGTAAACAAAGCGTCTTTCATCGTTGGTAAAATGTTAATTAAATAAGAAGAAATAAAGTATACAATTTAATATATCTACTTCAGAATTCAAATTATGGAGTAAATAAGAATGACGCACATCCTATTCCTTGCCTCATCTTCCAACAAAAACTGGTAATGATTATTGCGATCAACTATTACGTTCACATGTTCTTTAAGAGATTCATAGGTTTTGAATAGCGCTAATTCCGTATATAATTCTACCATAACCTTCTGAAGATATTTTCTGAAAATAATAATAGTCCATTAAAATCACAGAAAAATGATGACTAAAATGATACGGGCAGTACTAAACAACATATCTTTTATAGTCATTTTGTTTTTAATTTGGCGTTCTAATCAAGGCGTCATTAAAATTCTCAAAAATGGGTTAAACGCAGGTCTGATTTTCGTATTTAGAGCGATATTGGTACCTAGCGTACACTTGGCCATTTTGTTTAAATTCATTTAACAATGTTGCTATTAGAACACCACCTAGCGTTTGTATAAACGGTCTACTATTTTTGCTGCGAAGACCAAATAGTGGTCGTTCTGTGTAAACTTTACCCCAGGCTCTGATGCATCAGTATTAAGAATGATGACTACGTCCCGATGGGGATAATCTAATAATAAGGTTTTCTACATATACCTACCGATCAGCGTGAAGTTTATCCAATTTATATTTCATGCAACCAAGATTTAGCGGATCGATGCCATCTAACTCATCAGTACATTTAGGCTGTTCTACACCATATTTTAATGCCCTTAGTAACCCTATATCCGACATGGTTTTGTGAATATGTAGCTCATTATTGACAGACTCTGCAAATAAATTTATTAAGTGTTAATGAACAATCAAATATGAATCTTTAAATCAGTAGTTTTAAATCAAAAAAACGCTGTTAAAAACCTATATATTAAATAATCATAATTAGTCGTTACTTTTTTAGTAACGACTATTACTAAGTTTTTGACATTATGATACTAACTTTGCGGTTGAGATTTAATTCAAATCCTGCATGTATAATCTGCGGCACATAAGCATAAGTATAAACTTCTTAATCTCACCTAGGATTCGGATTTGCGTAATAATATCCTCTAAAATACTTGCGTACATCGAAGAGACAAAATAAGACAAACTGAAAATATCCAAAAATATATAATTATCCATAAATAAAGATTATTGAGATGTGGATATTTTTATTATATGTGGTAATTAAGTGGTATATACGGTAATAAATTTTTTATTTATTTTTGCTGTAATCGTGACCAAAACATTAGGAGAAAAATAAATGACAAAAATTCTCAAAGGTAATAAGAGTAAAATCATACTGTGACTGAACAAAGCCAGCACAAACAGTTACCTACAAATTAGCTCAAACTAGGAAATTTAATCTCGGGATCCTGTCTATTCAACAGTTTCGAAATTTCCGAATTGTTGGATAGAACCTATACCTAAATATGTTGTTTAAAAGAGCTTAAAGGACTTCCTGCAAATCATAAAAAAAAACATTAAGCTATTTTGGGGAGTTCAATACCTTTTCATTAAGTTTTTGAAAATATTTGGACTATCATTGCGATTAAATAGATAAAGAAATCAAAGTCACTTAACTTTTTTTCTTTTGGAATACCATCCCCGAAACTATCAATGTCGACTAAAGTTGTATAATGAGTATCTTTACTGATATTAATATGCTTTGAACTGCTCTCCACCTAAAAAAAAACAAATAGCTTACTTATTTAGATACTATGTAAGTATTATGATTTGTAGTTATGTCATTTTGCGAATAAAGCATTAGGCCGGGCTTACTTTGGCATTTTCGTACGAATTTCGCCCGTATATTTTAGTTACATACAAATAAGTATATGAGTATATGTACGAATAATTCGTGCCCAGTTTAAACATTTCCATAGTAAGGTATCATATCTTAAGGTAAGAATTGTTCGTGCGTGTTTGCACGTGTACGTACGAGGGAAATTCGTACGAAAAAGCAGCCAAAGTGAGCGCGACCTTATGCATCCGAACGAGTTAAGTTATGCAATCGATCGAATTAAGTTGCTGTAGTGATGGATAACGCTAAGATAACACAAGATATCTAATAAAAATCATGCAACCTACTGTCAAATCAAAAAAATCTGACAAAATAATGGTAGTGTAGGCTGCTGAAAGCTATTTCAAATACAACTATTACAATGAGATTACTTTTTATTAGTTGAATTAGTTATGCTGGCTTACCTTAAGTTTATGTTCACTTTTTTTTGTTTTCAGTTCTTCAGGTTCTTCCAATGGTTCATCGGTAAAAACGGTTCCTGTACCCCATGGACCCTCAACGACACTTAAAATCCGACCACGATTCATAATTACTATAGTGAGATTATGTCAGTCTTAATTATCTACTTTGTCGTAAATTAAAACAAATAACAAATATAATCATATCATTAAAAATACGTATTGGAAACAATCAAGAATACTCTCAAACTACGTCTCAATCTGTAGCAAAAATTGGCAGAACGGTAATGTTTGTCATTTTAATTTTTTTGATAAGCATTTAAAAACAATATCATGCCAGTTACATGGGCCTTGAAAAAAAAATCCGTAAATAACAGTCAGAACATTCTTTAGGATGCACCATAAATAGGAATAAATCTATGGGATTTTTTATTAATTTCTATATATATTGATATCAATAAAAAACCGAATTTCTCTATTCTGCATATTCCGTTAGTATAGATTTTCTTTATTTCCTTACCTTACAAGAAAATAATAAAATTGCAATTGATTTTAACAAAATTAATTTATTTAAGTAAATTTACGAGTATATTAAAGAAAAATAACAAACAAAAAATGTTGAATAATCATTTAAGCAAGTATATGTAAGTACAAATAAAATAAAAAATAAAGTTATACATTAAAATAAATTACAAATTAAATAAAAAGTTAATACATGCTACAAAAATCAATGAAAAAAAGCTACTTCTTAGCATTCTTTCCAGCCTTTTTTTTAGGTGGTGGCTTGTACGGGCCGAGTTGATTACGTACAAGCAAACCACGCCACCAGGCTTGCACAATGATTGCAGCGTTGGTCATCTTCTCGCGATACAGTCGCGCATTTTCGCGATCTTCTTTGAATTTGAGCCAATTTTTTATTAACGTATCATGTTCTTCAATCTATATATAAAACAAATGAAATAGTTCACGATTAAATTAAACCTATGCTGCCAGAAAATCAATAGGTACATACTCTAATTGAATTTAGGCATTTTGGCTTCACTTTGACATCTTCAATATAATAGCTATATTATACTAAAATAATGAATTACTATTTTTCATAAATCTTTACTAATATGAGAAAGTGTGTTCGTTAGTTTGACAAACTGGAGCGTCGGATTAGTGTAATTTTTAATGTGCAGATAGTGGGCTAGAGAGAGACATAGGATACTTTTTCTCTTTCTATTCCCCAACACTCGAATTTGATTCGAGCAAAGCAGGCAAAAGCTCGTATTAAAAATTTTGTTGTGTGTTAATTGAAAATACTTAATCGGTAAATCGATTCGTAACTGAAGAGACATCTCTATTTGTACAATGCGACGCGCACCCGCTAATCCCGTCCCGCCATTCATAATTATTTTAAAAGTATTTTAAAATATAGTTATATTTAGCGTTGTGAAAAGAACTTTGCTCAGTAAAAATAGGTGTATCAGGTGGAAATTAGTTTTCAGAGATAACTAGATTTTAATTTTCAGATCATATCAATTAAGATCACATCAGAGGCAAGTCTAAAGTGGTTGATAGAAAATGACCGTGGGCCTCACCACTGTTGCCACAGATATCCGTGAAGGGTAATTTGACATGATGTTGATTGTACATGTAGACATGATGTTGATTGTACATGTACTGAAATTGTATTCATTGTGTAAAATATATTTTTATGAACATAGAGAGGTACAAGTCATTCTGAATGTGATCGAATTTGCGCCTTTCAGACGTTTGACTGAACACAGTCAATCGTTAAACAGCAACCTCAATATGGATTTGGTAAAATATGACAGAAGTATTGCTACCGTTCTTTCCAGCTCCTGTCGTTGTTCATTCTGTACCACGTAATTATTCTGCATTATTTGAATTTTGAGGTCGATCGCCTCAATGTCGGCGTCATACTTCTCCATCCAAGATTCAACCTTGCTCAACGTCTCCTGCCAAGTAATATTTATAAGGACTTATCGTATAAAATGCTATATTTTTGTCTACATTGAAACGAAAAAATCCTGTGGCAGATAATGTTTTTTAGAAAACGATTGAACAAAAAATTCGGTCGATATAATATAGTAAACCTGAACTTATCAGAAAGCGTAGTAACTTGGAAAAAAATATAGGCTTACATTCGTGTTTATGGTCGCAAGCATCTCGATTTCAGCATGGATACGTTGTTCTTGGTCGTACCGCTGTTTGTAGAGCTCTATGGAGTTCTCTTTGCAGACCTCCTTGTCCCTGATTTGCTGGTGGTTCTGCTCGCTGCGCGCGCGCTGCCAGTTTTCCACATAGCGGCTGCGTGTTGCCGCGTCTAGGGCTGCGTCCTGATATCGAACATGCCTATGTTAGTACATACTCATAGCCATCTCTTCTTTAGACCATGTTTTTGAGAGTTAATAGCCGAACTCATGTCATGTCCTCTATAATAAAAGAAGTTCTTACTTCAACGTTAGTTTTCAAGTCTGCGATGGTGCAGTTCGCGTCGTAGAAGGCGGACTTTATGTGCACACGCAGCTGCCGGCATTGGCGGTTCAGCTCTCTTCTCAGCCTGCCAACACCAGTGACTTTTGTATACCTATATTCAATCGCGTTACAGTAAACGGTACCTAATGTAACGTAATTGTAAATATGTCACATGTATATACGTAGCGCTACTTACTAAGTATGAGTTATGTAAAATACTAAAGTTGCTTGCCGTGATGACGTATTGCTAGGTATTTTAGCGTTTGATTTGAATAATGCAGATCTTTAAGTTCACGCTCTGGGCGCCAATGGTGCTGTATTTTACTCGTTAGAAATTGAGCTAGCGACTAGTTCTTACTTACGAGTTCTGGTAATTAAAAACTCATCGTAAATAACGTTACTTGTCACAATTTAATGCAGTTGTTTCAATTCTAACAAATCTTAGAACATTAATGCGATTGAACACGAAAGCAATCTCACACTACCTCAATAAGATATTTTCCTAAAAAAAGCACTAGTACTTATCTTGCATCGAAGCCTGAATGTATTTTATTTGACTCGCTCATTTAATGGGTGATATATCACGTAAATATTGATTTATGTAAATAATACATAGAAATTTGCTAAATATTACATACATACATATATGATCACGCCTTTTTCCCATAGGATTAGGCAGACTACATTCTTCCACTTACTCCAGTCCTGACATACTTTCTTCGCTTCCTCCACATTCATTAATCTTTCCATACACGCTCGTCGGTTAAGGGTACTTCTGACCTGCCCTTTTCTAAGAATGTCTTTCATTTGGTCAAGATTAAATAAACCTAAATATTAAGTAAGTAAAAGATGAAAATAATTAAATAAATAAAGTTAATAAGACAAATCTCACAGATTAACTTCAAATTAAGTTCGAGACTTGTCAGTTGTGACTTGTTGCAACTCACATCCTGTTATTGGCCTCATTTTCTATCAGAGCCTCACGCCGATCCCTTTCCTGCAGTATATTTTTTACGTATTCCGCGAGTACAGTGTATCTCTTATTGATTGCAATGTTCAAGTACATAGCTTCTGCGATGTCCCGCATTAAATATCTGTAATTGTTATGGTTTAGATCTTATCTGCTTATGTATATAAGAAAGAGGATTTATTCTACTTTGTTCCACCGGCGGGCAGTGAAAAAATTCGCAGAGGAAACTACCTTAATAAAGGTCTCCATGAGCTACACTAGCGCCGCCATCCGCTAATAGTACATTATGATATAAGTGCGGTAAGTTGAAAATTACAGCCGAGGCGATATTGCTAGCCCGAGCTGTAGGTGAGGGCTATAAAGAAGCAGAGGCTGTAATTTTCAAAGCGCACTATGTCATACGACGTTTTATAACATATTTGCGAGGAAATAAATAAAAAAAACAATACAGCGGAAAGAAAAAGAGCGCGAAATAATTTTTACTTGTCCACACGCGCATCAACGTTTTTTTAGGCAAAGGTACAAAAACAGCCAGTATTAC
>JADGIL010028102.1:0-19102 GCA_020352625.1 Cactoblastis cactorum | reverse complement strand
CTTGCTGTGACTTGTTATTGCTGCGTACCTCTATAAGAGAGAAACGCTGCCCATGTACCTGCATTAGCGAGAAACTCGGGTTAGTGAGAAACCTCTATAAGCGAGAATGAGATTGTGCTCCCTTGGACTCTCACTTATCCAGGTTTGACTGTATATGAATACTGTTCCTTCCTTATTTTCGACTTGTTAATTACTCAAGCCCAAACTTAATTTATCTCACAACAAAATCAAGTCAATAAATAGACAAAGGGTGTGAAATAAAAGATAAAAATCGAGGAAAAGGCTTTATTTAGTTTTTTTTATTTTATTATTTCACATTTTCATTTTTATCACAGAAAATCTGGGGGCATGGCAGTGCCTCCACCAAGTCGAGCGCGAAGCAAACACTGCCGTACCATCCTTTACTGGAACCATTTTGCCGTATTTTCAGGCCCCTATTTGAGAACCTCTGGATAAGACCAGAACGCAGAAATTTTCGTCATTCGGTCCAATAATCTATAATCACATACTTAAAATCCAAAATTTCAAGTCTTTAGGACATTTAAATCCGAAGTTAAGCAAAAGCAAAGTATCGCATTTGTGACACACTCATGATCATCAAAATAGAACTAGTACTTGTCATAAACTCGAGAGCTGAAATTTGATGCAGAGTTAGGGTTTAATGGCCACCTAAAGGGTAAACTATAAAAACTAGGATAATCGAAGATCTGGAGTACCTGGTGACCCTGATTAGAAAACACAAGAGCTCAACCAAACTATTACAGATATTGACATACCGGCCTTACAAAAAATATTCAACTTGATGGGCCACTGTCAAAAATCGAAGGTCTGAAGTATCTGATGAAGAACCTTCAGTTGGTCTAAGTATGTGATTATAGCTTACTGAACTGGATGACCTTGTCTTATCCAGAGGTTCTCAAATAGGGGCCTGAAAATGCGGCAAAATGGTTCCAGTAAAGGATGGTACGGCATTGTTTACTTCGCGCTCGACTTGGCGGAGGCAATGCCGTGCACCCAGATATGTACATAACTAAAATAAAACTACATAGCAACTGAATTTAATCTTGGTCTATCGTTTATCTCAAAATAAAAAAACAAATTAGGAGAGATCTACACACGATAACGATTAAAAACTATATTTTAATAAAACTTAGATTACAACTGTATAAAATTTTTAATGACGAGCATTTACTTTTACCTATCATTCAGAATAACTAATATTTTTATTTACGGTGGTCATTACACTTAGGTATGTGTATTTTTTTTTTGTTTTTAATTTAATACTTACTTTAATAAGCGTTATCTACACTCTAACTTGTATCTTCTATTAGAATAATCTTTTCCAGCATATTTAAAAAATATACTCAACTAGTAAATTAACTAGAATTTTAGGTAATTCTTACGTTTCAATATATTATTAACTCTTTCATGTATTTTACATATTAAAAAAATTCAATAATTACATTAAAATTTTAACAAAACTACTATAAACTATGGCATACCGAAATTAAAAGCGTTAGCCACTAAATGTTTTTAGGACTTATTAAAAGTCAAGTTTTTTTAATCATTACTTATTTATTCGTTATATATTAAATGAAAAAAATATTTTTTTTATATGAAAAAATAGACATTTATTAGCAATTTAAGTCGGTGGGAATATAATATAGGTAGTTCAAATTTTTTACAACATCTATAGGTAAATTAGAAGAAAAACATTATTTGCAATAATTTGTTTTGCTAATAATATTATGTTTTTATATTTATTCCTTCCCTGTGAGTTCAAGATATATTGAATTTGATTTATGCCTAAGATTTTCATAGTAATTGAGTGGTTACAATAGAAAATATATAATGGTATGATATAACGGTTCGGTATTATACCGAAAAATCACTACATACAATACTGCTGTACTATTTGTAATTTGTATTGTATGAATGTGTCTCGCAGAGCTAAAAAAATGGTATTAAACGTCAGATTAGTCCAAACCTTCTTAAACTTGAAGAAAACATTTTTTTTTCTAAACGAGTTTCGAGAAATTTACAGCGACGGAAATAATTATCCAAGAAATTGATTGATTTTATCTGTTACTCGAACGAAAATCTCGAAGCTAAGGCCGAATTTCGACAAAATTGTGCTGAAAGATCAGTCGAGCTGTTATCTGTAGTATTGACGTTTAAGTTTAGTATTGATAGTTTAAGAAAATAGTATCGATAGTCTAGATAGTAAACGTAATATTGTAAAACATTTCTATAGATAGTTTGCAATATTGCATACACTATCGAAAGTTAGCGAAATTATCGATAGTATCGATCGTCTCGATATCATATATTGCAAAGATATTATAATATTATTATTTATCAAGTATTGAACCAAAATAGCTATCAATACTATCGACAGGCCTATCTATTATGGCATATTTCGATCAAATCAAAGAGCCTATACATTTTAACTTCTTGTGAATTAATATTGCCTTTTTCTATTTTTAATTTCCATAAGCAGTATTATAAAAAAAGAAATATATAAAAGTGTCCCGTATGTTTCTATGCACACAAATGATTTGCATATAGGAAAATGTGCAACATAAGCAATCTTAAAACAGAAAATTATGATTGGTATAAATATGATGGAAAATGTTCTGCATTCGTTTAATGGGCAATGTCCTAAATTTAAAAATAACCAGTACCAAGCGTGTAAAATTAAAATTAAGGGCCCGAAACACATAACAGAGTTGCGACGCTAAAATCGGCGGTTTGCGTTGTCGGTGTCGCGATAAAGAGCGTTTTATTGTCGTACAGTAGGGTATCCAGTTCCTCGTGATTTTTGATTGTGAATAGATGTGACTTGGATCATCGTGAGAAACTAATTGCTTATTTGTTATTAAGAAGACATTACGATGTTTTAAATAAACAACAAAGAAGATACTGGATACATCCATTTAATAAGGCTATAAAACCCGATGTCGAGTACTTCCCTCAAAAATACAAAGCATTAAAGATGGACGAAAAGAAATTTTTTCGCAACGCGGTTAGGTGGTTTGGCCCATGTCTAATTGTAACTGTCACTACATTGAGTACTCATAACAGATTCTATGCTCATTGGAGAATTATATGTCAAAGTGACGTATAAAATGACATTTGTTTTTTTTAATTTTTCACGACATGGGAAGATTTTATACAGCAGTAGTTCCGCCATTTTATAAGGAATCAAATTCAATATTTATTAATAATTGTTAGATCTAAAAAAATTTGAGCTTAAGCTAAATTCAACAAAGCTCTAAACAATAATGTTTTAAAAACTAAAAAATGTATTTCCCTTTTATCATATATCCGCGTGAGAAAATGCGAACATATTATTATACCATTAGATCGGATTGTTGTTTCAGCATTTGCTGGAAATAGTAGCGTCGATTACATGACAACCGCCTTAAGGACATTACTAACTTTGCAGTTGCATACGGGACACCTTTTTGACTTGGTCCAAACTTTGACGGCACATTTGTAACAACAGCAAATGTGCGCTATTTTGCCGTGCGTAAATACGCCCGATTTGGGTTTTACACAACACGTGATGCAAAGATTGTCTTTATCTATCGTAGATTTTTCCGACGGAGGTTCGCTCACGGCTTTAATGAGGGGTTGGACTATATCATCAGTTTTGTAACGTTTTCTTTCAGGTTCAGAGTTAAGTGAATCGACGGACTCAACGCGGCGCTTTCGCGTACTAAACTCTATCGAGGACCCCTCGCCTTGGTCCGTTTTCTGACTGACATGCGATTCGAACCCAGAGTCTTGGGAGAGAGTACGCGATAGAACGTCCGTATCTTTCGACTTTTTTCGCTTCTGCTTTCGCTTCGGTCGGGGCGGGAACAATGTTTTACGTACCTAAAATTTACACACATATATAAGTTATTTTGCAATATTACATAGTAAAATAAATAATAGTATTCAAGTAAAAATACAATGAAACAAGTTGTGGAGCTTATTTTTTCAATTTAATATTATTATTATTATTTTTTTGTATTATTAAATGGTTTTATCATAAATGTCATATGGAATAAAAATAATTATGGACGTTACAAATAATATGTAAAACTGTGTATAGATAAATATTTAAATGAATACTTTTAATATACATATATTAAAAAGGGTAGATAACGACGAAACATAAGTAGATTAACACATAATATAAATAATTACTTAGTATGGATGAAAATTCATGAAAAAATAATTTATAATTTTTAAAATATATAAATCTATATATTTTAAAAATTATAAAGAAATTATTTATCATAATTAGCATCCACTTTTTCTTTCCCATGGTATCTGCCCTTCGAATTTTTCAACCACAAACTGCTGAAGTATTATTACATATAACATCAAATATAAATTTCAATTAGCCATTTCAGGGCACTTGGCTCAACTTGTTTAAGTTTTGTTAAATGTAACATTGGTATTTTTATTTGTCCACATATACATCTGACAAGATTAAGGACAGACGTCTGTGTGTAGTGACAGAGATATCCACTTGAGTGGCTTCTGACATAACTTTAACATCGCCAACTAGCGAGTGATGGTCATCATGAGTATAAGTAATTATATGGAACTAATTAATTTCATATTTTCTTCATGTCTAAAATGCAGTCATTTATTCTTTGAAATAGATTTATCATTTCTTTTAATATGTTTTACTTGATTAAGTTTGACTCCAATCTTGCCTGATGGGAAGCAACGATGAGGTCTAATGTGGCGCACGCAAACCCAAGTAATGCCTGTTCACTCTTGCCTTGTAAATCCCCTTACATCATTCAATTTTTCAATTTCATAGAATTCCATTCCTTAGCGGTTCGCAAAATAAATGAAGAGGCGAAACGGGCAGTACGGTGAGAAGGGACATCTACCACATATGAATGGAAACCCTGCCCACGCCGCGTTGTCCGATGGCGAAATGAGGCAAGCGGAATTAATTCGTGTAATTTCTAGGCACACTCATTCATCTAGGCATTTATTACATTGCATAGTGTTGACTTTTTACAATAAATTTTATATTGAGATTCAAATAATCAACTAATTATTAATAAATGTTCAACGCTCTTCTTTGTTCTTTCTTTCCTATTATCATTAATATGAGAGATTGCATCCGTAATCTTGTAAACTGTTTGCATGTTATCCATTGTTGTTATTATTTTTAAGACAGTATTTTAACTCTCTTTATCCACATTTAAATTCAACACTACATGAAACCATTTTTGGCACTTGTATCATATTCAGTGGTATCAATTTATTTGCGAGCTTGCACGAAAAGATTGATGAATGTGGAGGAAGCGAAGGAAGTATCTCAGGACCGTAGAAAATGGAAGAATTTAGTCTCTGCCCCTATGCCAAAAATACATGATCGTATGTATGTATCAATTTTCCCTTGTATGTAAGCTTTTTATCATTGTTTCTGACCAGTTTGTTGATCGTACACACGGCTATTCATAATTTTTGTAGTATAAACTTCACTTACTGATTTTCTTCAATAACATCACCATATTATTCTTAAATAGTCTAAAGTATCACACAAAATCACTTATGTCCAGTTTTGAGGAGACGGGTCATAGCACAGTTTTGAAAAAAGTTAATTTTTATCACATCACAAGCATATTTCTATGAGTATAATATCATCCAAGTAGCGTTTGTAATAAAAAAAAAACACAGCGCAGTAAAAAAAAACACTTATTCTGGAACGAAGAGGAGCTCTAGATTCGAATCATAGAACACAGGAATCAAGTCCAACAGAAGACTTAACAGCGAGATATCAGGTGGCCACCTCAGGAATTGTAGAACCATCGACACCATACTGGAAATGATAAAAATCTATATATGAATTAATTTTTACTTTCGATAAGCGTTTAAACTAAATAAATCAAGATATATATTATAAAAAACATACCTCTACATATATTTTATTTTAGTCATGAAAATTAACCAAATAGATTATTTTATAGAAATTAAAATTTTATGTGTATACAACATGCAAACGTTAAACAAAGTTAATTCAATATCTATATTTATCATGCATGTGATCAAATTATTAAAATTTATTCATTTTAACATGACCTACGATGAAACCGAAAAATTATTGACTTCTTTATGTTAAGTTCATAAATTAATCTTTTTTTGTAATTCTACTTTAATTTTACTTTATAAAGCAAACCAATTAAATCTTTTTTTAAATTGTTTATTATATATGTATTCTTAGCATTTAAATAGTACCTGAAACACAGGTAGATTTACATCTTAGTTCAGGCACCTTATTATTGTATCCGTATAGAAATATTTAAAAGTAAACTAATAATTGTTTTATACCTGTTTTTTGTAATTTTAATAAATACATTTTATATTTTATTTATTTTATAGTAAGAGTATTTATATTTATTTTATAGTAAGATTATATATATTTATTTAGTTTTTTTATACTAAGAGTCAAAAAAATTAAAAGAGTGAAAATCGATACATTTGTCAACGACACAACTTAAATCGTCCAAATATTTTGTGAAATTAATTCATAAAAGAAACCTCTTTCATTTTTTTTTAAACCTCTTTCATCTTTAATTTCTTAATTGTAGATCTCTTAAAACTGATTATTTTTATACCCTTCGACGAAACCAAAAAGAGGGCAGCAGTTTAATTCGTCAAATATTTTCTATTTTTATTTTATTGCCACTCCTACTAGTCCTTGTAGATTATTTTTCAACGTCGTCATTCCTTACCCCAAACCAAGCTAAGATCCACGAAGTCGACCATTTACAATGAAACATTCCCTTTACTTTTATAATTTTGTTGCTTAAAAAACTTAATTTTTTGCTTAAATAAAGTACTCCATAGAGTTTTTTAAGAGATCAGCTCATTATTTATTTTCTCTCTTTCTTTCTCCGATTTTCGGTTTAAATTTTCTTCCCGATCTTCTTCTGACACTAAAGAAAATATAATACCAGAAAAACAAACACAACGGTATGAATTAACACTTCAACAAATATTTTTATATCTCCACCAAATTTGACACACTTTGGCACTAGTCACACTTTAAAAGCACAATATTCACTTAAATGAACATAATATCCACATGAGGGCTTCGCATATGAGCGTAATTCAATTGACACATATGCTAACTGTACTAATCCCTATTCTTTTCGGGATATGTTTATTAATTTTATTTACATAACAATTCCACCTTGATTATCACAGATTGCCCAACAACACAGTAATTATTCACCAATCAAACATAAATATTTTACACTTTCACCTGTATCAATAAAAAATGACATTCAAACATAACTCGTTTTCAGATCTGATGTAGCGCCAAGTTTCCGAGTCTACAGGCCCCTACTTATTTTATAAATTTGGTATAATCCAAACCCAAGTCTTAATGTGGGTTTAAAAATCGAAGTAGCGTGTCGAGCCAAGTTATTTAAAGAAAGGTTCGTCTTGGTGGGAGCACTACCGTGACCCAGATCACGCTTTCCTCGTTTAATGGAGAAGTTATCACCAATAAGGAAACCACTAAGGAGACAAATCTTGCTTTTAAAAACATCATGTATCTCCACTACGGGGTAGACGACCAATGATGACGAGTCCCTAGTGGGCTTATGGTGGAAACGACATTCGAAAATAGTGATCGATTTAAAAGCGTCAAATGGCCCGAAATCGTTGATTTCTGTACATCTTATCTCGACAAGAAATTTCTACGCAGGTACAGTCCCCTCTAAATTCTTTTCGGGGTAGACTAGGCTAAGAGTCGTGAGACTAGAAGGCCACGCTTAGCTGAATGGTGGGCTTATTGATTGAATGGAGATTCTAATTATGTTCCTATCAGAAGAATCCCCTTATTTAGGCCGTTTCCGTTCACTGACTTAAAACCAGACTAAAGCAGACGCATTATTTTTTTTCTCTCGCTCCAGACCAGTATGGAAGAAATAATATTATTAAGCTGTATTTCGTAACTTTATCTTCGTTGAATATTTCTTTTATTGTCAACTAGCTTTCGCCCATGGCTTCGCCTATGAAAATTATTCTTTGACCGCCTTTGGGGTGGAATTTGCAAAATTCCTCTCTTATTGCTCCTCTACACTCTCCAAAGGACGTACATACCTTTCAGCTACTTGCGTTCAATAGTTTTTATTCGAAGTCTCATGCTGTGCGTTGTCTGTCAGTCAGTTACTTAATGAGAGAAGAAAAGTTTGTTTTATATATACAGATTATAAATATGTGTTTCGCAGTCGGTACAAATAAAGTTTTTATCTATATCGACCTACCTTAAAACACTTGTCGCAGTATCGGTAGAAGCTGTCGATGTCGGTGGAGTGGCAGCGCGCGCAGCGCTCGAACCCCAGCAAGTCGATCTCGCTGTCGCTGTTGGTGGTGTCGGTGCGCTCCGAGTCGGCGAACTCTACTTCGCCGCCGTCGCCCATCGTCACAGTGATCACCTCCGTCTTAATTATCTCCTCCTGAAATTACAAAATCATCATGTTATTTTTTTTATCTATACATATAATAAAACTCAGCTTTGTCTGTACATCTATACTAATATTATAAAGAGGTAAAGTCTGTAACTTTGTAAGAGCGAATCATAAAAATTCTTCCACGATAAGAAAGCTATACTATTCAGCAGTGATATAGGCTAAGTTTTAACGCCCAACGAAATGGGCACGGTCGGCTAGTGGAAGATATTAAGGAAAAGTAACAAAATACCGGTTTTCATAGTTATATATATCGTAGAAGGTCTAACTTGAAATATAGGTTTGGTTTCTTCTTGACGCAGACGACGACGTGGGCATAAAAGCTTATAGATAATAATGTATGTATGATCTAACCTCACTGTCCCCCGAGGTGTCAGCGAACAGTTGGGAGTCATCTTCCGTCTCGCTCGCGGGCTCGTACTCGAGATTCCCGCCGTCGCTGCTGAGACTCTCGGTGTCGGTAGTGTCTGCCACAAAATCTAAACAAACACCATTGCACTTCAGACACAGGTAATGGGGCCACCCTCGAGATCGCCATGACGAGACTTGCCACCAGAGTCGATTCCGCACTCCCGGTTTTATAATTAGCCAACTTGATTTTCTATTTTCTTTTTTTTATATTTTATATTTTTTTGTAAATTTAAAAGATTTTCTTTTTTTTTTTAATAATATTGCGGTTGCTTTTGATATTTTCTTCTGCATTTTTTTAACTAGTCTTTGCTAGATTTCCTTAGACTCTTTTTTCATCTTCTCTTTTTTACCAACTTATCCCTTTTCAGTTTTTTCCATTTTATTTTTTGATCCTTATTTTTTTCTAAAGCCAATATGAGGAAATAACACTAAAATAACAAAGTCCTAGCTACAGACAGTTAAATGTTAATCAAACAATTTCAACACATCACACTTGAAAATTCACGTCAAAAAATATCACAAAACACAAGAGAAAGTGCACATACACTAACTATAGCGAAAAACATCAGACCTTTTATGATTTTTACAAATTAAAAATTGATAAAAATCATACAGGCGATCTGTTAAAACAAAGATATTTGTATCGTTCATTGGAGTATTACAAATAGAAATGCATCCAATCGGAGAAAATTATAATAACACTACTAATGATTTTAATTGCAACACAGCTACCGAAAAAGGTGCCATTCAACTTGTGTCAGAAGCTCACAAGGAGGCATGACGCTGATTTTCAGTAACAACTCATAATATTGTTACAATTTAACGCTATTTTATTTAGTCAGCCTGTTAATAAGTCTGTTCTAAAAGTTATTTATAAAAAATATTTCAAAATTTTAGCCAGTTGCACACACACACACACTTAATTAACAATGGTAAATCTCTTATCTTTGTGATTTAGTGCGTCTCCAATTATATATACGATACAAACAACTTATATGTAACAACATTAATGAAAAATCTAGTATACATACATTTTTAATTTTCTACTCTAACTACATCTAAGTACTAATTATAAAATGAAAAAATATACCGACAGTTGATATTGATCTAACACTATATATGTATGTATAAATAAGCATTTTCTGATTATTACTAGTTCAGTGAGATAAAACAATATGTCAACGATTAAAATTTCAAAGTAAAGTTTGATATCTCGGAACAATCATAGACCAATTAAACTATTTTTAACATAAGACTTCAAATTTAGAAGTATGAAAAGAATTTTCATACACTACAAAGAAACATTTAAACAACGAGAATAATTCGAGTGAGGTCATATAATAAACATGACGCGAAATACAAAAATTCGAACATATGTCAATTCCTAGATGAAACCGGTTTGAACTAGTAGCAACCTGACGTAGCGTAACGTTCTTTCCAAACGTGTTTGTTTAATAGAGTTTAAAATGAATGGATTTATAAAATTTAAGAAAACATGTGTATCTTTCTCGTGTCCCTCTATACACAAAATGGTTAATATACTATCATGAAGTAGTAACTTTGCTACTATACCGAGGTTTAACTATTAAATATACTAAGGGCGTTACAATATTTCTTAGTGAAGATGTTTTGTGATTTTTGAAATTAAAAGTAATAAAGATTGCTCTTAAGGATCAGCGTAATGATTTTTCTGTTGTGGATAATAGTTCAAGTTTATGTCAAGTATTTAACTACAAACAGGTTGCTTTATTTTTACGCCTTGTCGAGGGTCTGCAACTGTGACTTTTGTAGTTCGTTATAATTTTTTATTTTGTGATAGTTTATTGCAATTTAAAATGCAATATTTAAGAACTTGGCGGTTCTATGTTTTTTTACTTATTATTTATCGACAGGTCTGTAACATAATTTTCTGTTTGGCTTGGTTGGATATTGCCGTATAACTTAAGGATCATAGGCGGATCGAGTTCAATGATTTTACTATGTACTGTAATAATTTACGACCATTACGCATATTTTTGTTCGTGTTTGGTGGTAGCAAATGTGGTGATTTTTTATTATTATTGTGATTATTTGATTTTGGCTTTTGCTTCCGAATATTATGATTTAGTGGTTGATTGGTTATTTAGTATATTATTGAATTTACTGGCTTGTTTGGACGAACCCAAATTGTAAAAATATGCTTTTCTCCAGATGACAATTAAATGACAATATCGTAAGATGTCCCTTTTTTTTCCTTCAAGGTCTATTGTTTTTACTGGTAGTTTAAAATTTATTGCTTATTCCTAGGACCTTGTATTACATTACAATAAAGCAGTTTCTACATCTGGCAAATTGTAGTTTTACAATGATTCAGAAAGAGCAGTTCCTTGACAAGGGTCATTTCATTGTTGTTTTTTTTTTACTTGGTTTATTCTGTCAATGGTTTTACGAGCTATTTTTCAATAAAGATGTGAGAAATAGCGATACAAACTTCTTTTTTTGGATATTATGTTATTACGTAATTTTTTCAAGGGGATTTGATAGAAAAAAAGGTTTATGAGATTTTAAAATTCTCTTGTTTTATAGGTATTATAGGAAGCCATGTATGACAATAATTATGACCATGAATATAATATTAAGATCATGAATATAAAAGTTTAAATAAAAACTGAATAATATCCTCTAATTTCATTAATCTAAATTAATATAAGCATTAAAACATTTTATATTTATCAGTCTTTACGCTTTATAATACATATTTATATTAGGTAGTTACGAGTACATGCATGTATTAGTTTTTCAGTATCTAAGTTTTTTAATGTACTGATTGATTTGAGTGGCCTCATTATCATTCTTTTGTAAATATTCTCGAAACATATTTCCCAATAAATTACATTGCTGTATGTATATATAGGTATATGACGCTTAACAGAATATTACTATTATTAATCAACAAACCTACGACAATAATCTTATTGTTAGGACAAGGTTTTTATATAAGAACATTTATAATAGAAGGACAAGGTTATAAAATATGGCGGTACGAAGTTCGACGGGTCAGCTAGTAATCGATATACGAGTTTTAAAACGAGGGTTAAATTAGCTGTGAAGTTAAATTTATTTAAATACATGTTATATCAAAAATAATGTTAAAACTTTTAACTTGAGGAACAGAGGCGGGCGATTTTTCAAAGACACGGTGCTGGCGTTTCATCTGCGCTTTTGTTTTCAGATTCTTTTGTTTAAGGAGTGAAGGTTGAACGAGACCTACCCAGGAGGCTGCCCGAAATTCTACATAATAACCACAGAGAATCATGAAGATAAGTTTAAGCTAATGTGCAACTTTCCTTAGACTCTATTAACAAACACGTATAAAACAGGATGTTTTATATTCAATGACAAAATCTATGCTAAAACTATGGTCTATCCATGCAATCTGGATCTCCGCGGTCCACTCCACAGCTGGCTGTAGAGGTCAGATGCGATGCCTCAGACATCTGATAACCGTGACATCACACGTTAAAAGACAAAAAACATATTAACGTCGGCTATCGGAAACATTTCATGCCAACGTTTTATCAAATGAAAGCATGCAAATCGGTTATGACTTATGATAATAGATTCATAAAAATATCGATTTGTGTTGTGGTTATTGATTGATTCCTCTTTAATGAAAATTATTTTTGATAGAAAAAATATATTAGCTTCTCTGCTCAATTTCAGTAGAAGTATAAGTTTTATTGTGTTTGAAATTGTTTTCGGTTGTAAACACAATAAAACTTTTATTTTAACATCAAAATATGGAATTTTTTTAATCCACTAGCTAGACTAATGGAAGACACGCCTAAAGTCATAAAGTGAGTAACGACACAAGAATATATTACACAACCGAATTTTTTGAACTGCAGTGCGCTTCTCAGCAGTAGTGGTAAGCAGAAATTGTCACAATTTGTTGATAGGTACTTGAGAGATAATATTTTTTAGACAAGTGACTTTTTTTATGTCAGAGGGAGGCAAACGAGCAGGCGGGTCACGAGATGTTAAGCGATCACCGCCGCCCATAGACAACTGCAACACCCGCGGGGTTATAGAAGCGTTGCCGGCCTGTAAAAAACCTCCGCCTTCTCCATTTNNGCTCAGGAACGCTAGCATGCACAGAGCTCATCGTGTCTCCAACTCGCGTAAAGGTGTTCACTGTGTTTTTTTTTATGTCAGAGGGAAGCAAACGAGCAAGCGGGTCACGAGATGTTAAGTGATCACCGCCGCCCATAGATAACTGCAACACCCGCAGGGTTTCAGAAGCGTTGCCGGCCTGTAAAAAACCTCCGCCTTCTCCATTTGGGAAGGGCGGAGAAGTTGGGCCTCGTTATTGAGTGATTGACTGACAGACAACGTATAGTCGAAACTTCTGAATGCAAGAAGAGTGTTGGGGAGCACTCACATAATATGATCCTCACTCTGAAGGGGTAAAAGGTGCGAAACACTTAAATTAAAGTTAACTTAGGTGAAGCCGCAGGCAAAAGTTAGTTTATAAGTTGTTATATGTATGAAGTTGGGACCCCGGCTCTCCCACTCACAGGACGGAGCATGACGGCTGATAACCGCCATTCAGGCGTCGGTCTTCTATGGGTGTGTGGTACTTCCCCGGACGAGCCGGCCCATTCGTGTTACAGGCTTAAAAGAAGCCTGTAGCTGGCTCCACGCCACTACTAGTAGTGGCTCCATACCACTAACAAAAAAAAAATATTTTGGAAAGTCTTTACAAATTAATTACCGCAAATTATAAATGTAACACCAACTCAAAATCAGCGATTCGGCGTTTTATGTTACGTTTCTAAAACTATTTTCATTCGTTTTTAGTATTTCATTAACAGATTTATTTATTATGCAATGTGCAGTATTCCTTTGTTCTATGTGCAGTATTCCTTAGAACATTAACTGATGGTATGTGACCTTAGTAGCAAGCATGAACGAGTCATGACAATGACCGATAAACAGGCTTGGACTTCTGACACGCTAAGCTTGGGAATTACAAAAGCCTTTCGTAGCTAATTCGTAGATTTTATTTCCTGGATTTTCATATTGTTGGTTCAATTGTACCATAATTGTGAAGATTAAATACGAGTGTATGCTTTGAATTCATAATGTAGCATAATAAAAAATCAAGGAATAGAGATATGTATATAAACTAAAAATAAAATAATAATAATTGATTGGCTAATTAAATTGGCAAGTTGGCTGCGACGGATATTATATTGTTACCACCACATTTGTGAAAAAGGAAACATGAATGACATGGAATCAAATAAAACTTGAATTTGAGTAATTTTATTTTTACGGTCTGATGCGGAACAAGTCATTGACTAACACTGCAGACAAGTTAGGACAAGTTCTGAATGATAAAGACAAACCATCCGTGCGTGAGTCAGGAGAATTGTAAACTCGCCTCGGGGAAATACGTTAGTCACGAAATGAATTCTTTTTATACTATAACAAGTGTTTGTTTTCGATTTACACGAATTGACTTGTTAATACTTGTGTTACTTTGTCACAAATAATTCTAAGGGGTTGTAAATATTTTTCTAATTGTTCATTCGCTGAAGAGCTAAACAAATGCTACTAATAGTACATTGAAAAAGAAGCAAATTGTTATAGTTCTCTTAATAGTACTTTATAATATTTGTTTACTTAGATAATTAAATAATTGATCAATCAATTAAAATTGTAATGGCAAATCAATATCTTTTATGACAGTCACACTACTAATTCAGTCCACTAAAGTTCCGGACACGCCAGTAAAAGATGATCGTTCTGCTTTAAAACTTTTAATTGATTTATCATTCCAACAATTATCTAAATTAGACTAACACAATTTATTCCGGTTTACTTAATTAAAGAAGGAAACATTTCTACGAGAGAACATCAACTCCCAAATGGACTATATAACAAATCTCCCGCCTATATTTCGAAACCTAGGATCTCACAAACCTAAAACAATAACATCATTCAAAGAACAAACTCTTTTCATATGTTATTTAGGCGGAACCGCTAAAAGGACTAATATTTTTTATATACAATCGTCGCAGTTCAGTCGTACTTATAAATGTTGCCAACATTTATGACTGACGAATCATTATTAGCAGTATTGCTAATAAGTTACTCAGTTAATTATTTCTCCTTTTATTATTGATGTGATAATGCTTAATGAGTCAAAATAACATCTATCATCCAATTCATAGGAAGAAGAAGCAATTCATAAAGAATAACGAATTTTTTTCAAGGTGAACTTGGCCCACACTCGACGGTGCACCAACTTTGTTTATTTCGTAAATGACGCTAACGGGAATGCCTAGAAAAATGTTGTGCATTATGCATAGAATATCGTGAATGTCATGAACAGAACACGTCCATACACGCTGTAAATGCGTCATGCAAGGGATTCGAACTGTTAGTACATTTTAACACTACAAACCAGTTGAGTACAATATTGAGGGTACAGATAAATGTCACAGAGAAGCACTTGACATAGAATAGTATTAGTTTATAGGGGTGTTTATTACTTAGACATAGGGAGCCGACAATTGCTTCGATATGTCTTTGTAAAATAAGACCATGCAAAGCCAGTCTGATAAACAAACAGAAAAGTGATGTCTCAGTACAGTCATAATAAAAATTATTATGACTGTACTGAGACAAATTAGATTATTCAAAAAACGAAAGATAGCTATTATTCAAAAAACTCCTGACATAGAACAGTCAATCTGACTTTAATACTATGCCATAAAGTTTACATGTTAGTGGAGAGGTTCTGGGAAGACAAAATAATTGAGTGATGTTAGTAATAACTGCGGGGTCTTTCATGAATTAGGAAATAAAAAAATCACCAAAATGCTTCATTACTACTAACATAATGGCCCATTTGGTATTGGCTTACTTCATCATTTGATTTCTCTACATTAGTTAGGCGCTACAAAGTTCACCAGGGTCAGTTAGTCATAAAATAAATAAAACCATAAATATCCAATAATAATAAAGAACAATGAATTTCATTTAAATTCTGGGGGATTCACCTTAGCTTCAAAATTCCAAGAAGTGCAAGTAGGTCAATATAGTTGGGTGGAATCCCCTTCCTGGGCATGTGATTTTTGAACATTGGTTTGTATTTCATTTTTGGAAGTCATTTAATATCTATAGCAACTTATGAAATATTATGATTTGATACATGATGTATACACACACACTTCCTTATATAATACATACATGTACATGTATGTATCTATGTATGTACATATAAACTACTCTAATTAAACTAACTAAAAAACATAACCCTCCTTCGGCCGCAGTCAGGTAAAAATAATCAATGTAGGTGGTAGATTGAATATAGGAAGCATAAAAAAAACATATGATGAGCCTTGGATAACTTAAAGAAATAGTTAAAGAAATATATAAGATACAGGAATATATAAGAAACACATTTTAATATTATTATAGGTTTTTTTTAATTTACAAAGCCCACAACTAACATTATACTATTTTGATAAGATTTTCCTGCATTTGCGACACTGACATAGTGAATTAGGGAAATAACACAGTTACACCAATGACAAAGTACCTATAATTTTCTTTTTAAAATATAAGCGATAGAACCTAAAAATTCTACTTTAATTTCACTCAAAATCAACATGCATCCGAGAAAGTTACAAACAGATGAAATCATCATGTACATACCAGTTTCTTTTCCTTGTATGCTCAGGATTGTTTCTGTCGAACTTCTTCTGTAGTCTGTAGCTGAAATTTAAAAAATCAAACTATAAAGTATATTGGCAAAGCCACAGGAGATGAGCTTGCTTGAATTATAATCTGCCTCAACTCCTTACCCAAAAAGAGCTTCCTGCAAAGGCTTACTTGCGAAAATAGTCATTGTTGCAGGAAGTATGTAAAGTGACCCGACAAAACTAATTTTTCCATTCAAATTCATTTATTTATCACAATTTAAATAACTAGCGTTTTATATATGTATAATGTTAATTCTGTTTATAGATGTACTATATTGTAATTCAATATCTTATAGGTACCATGCATAAACTGTGTTTACAGTAATTGTCATTCTGTGTATGCACGTTTTTGGGTTTCAGTTTAGATCATAGTCTTTCTTATTTAATGTTTATATCTAAATTATGCTTCAATTCACCTGTTGTGTATACCTTTAGAAATAAATAAAGCCAAAAATGAATAAGCTTCTTGGTAAGCTCGCTCATCACAGACAACTAAAAACTACATGGGCTTGTAACTACTATTGTCAATATCCCAGGTTTTAAGTAGTGTTTATGTGCTATGCTTTTAGACCTTCTACAATACAACTATGAAAACTGCAAATTCAAATTCCATACAAATCCAAAGGTGAAATTTTTAGGTTATAATAAATCAAAACAAACATCTAAATAAAATTCTTAACTTTATAAAGGGAATAAAAAATAGAAAACGCAATATATAGTATACGCAATATATAGTATACGCAATATATAGTAATTACTTCGATGTATGTTGTAGGTTCATAAATATACTTACATTGAATTGGTAATATGCTTAACCGAAGTAGCAACTGCTGTGAAATTGTTAATCACTATAAAATATAGGCAAGCCAAGTTAAACAGAAATAATTTCTGAACATTTACTTTTTTTATCACAAATGTTCCATCAGCGTTACCAAAATGGTGATAATAACGAGTATTTACACAAGTGTAGTAGGCTTATTATCATTATCTACCTAAAGTTCAGGGTTTATAATAAGTAGTATAGTATGTAATGTAGCAGTAGGAAGGTAGTTAGGTATATAAATAAGTATTGTAGTGCTTCATGAATCTAAACTGGAATACTGACTATATGCAAAGCTATAAAAACAAAAGTAAATACTATACCTGATGATGATGTACGAGCAAATTCCATCACGTCAACCATCTTATGAGATAAAAACTCGCTAAACTATACTCGACTAAACTAAATTAAAATCTGATATTTACACCACAGCGTTTGTCATATCGCGACATCAATGAATAAAGTTACATTACATCGTTACCCGACTGACGACGTGTTCTTGCACCGGAAATTACTTTGCCAGGCAGTGTTGCCAACTTTGCTTATAGATAAGGCTCGGCTGATGGACGCGACCATATAATTTTTTTTGATGATTCCCTCGCTTTATGAGGAGGCAAAGGGTACTACAAGCCCATACAGCCATGTCTTTGTCAAATATATTTTTAGAAGTGGCTAATATCCATTCTTGTTGTCTTCTCTTATCTTATCTTCTCTTTTCTTTTCTATTGTCTTCTTTTAATCCTTTGTCTATAATTACCTGTTATTTTCAAATATTTAGTAATACATAAGGCGTTAGCCAAGTCTTTTAACCTATCGAATCTGATTATATAATATGGTCATCTCTTTTCATTCTATGCGTAACGCATCAATGTGAAAGAGACGCCTGTTTTGTTCGTTTAGTTCTATTTAGAACTTTAGGCTCCGTTCACCGTTCATATATTCTGTGATTTGGCGGTGGCAATAGTGCGTTATGAAAAATAGATGGTTTTCAAAGTCAACCATAACGTTATCGTTTTGGTTCGGCTATACCATTCACCGTTCATTCGTTATGTTATCATAATGTTGCAATTTGCAATGCACTGTAACGACCTCTGCGACTTTGTGGTGGCCATATTTCGTTATGGAAAATAGATGGTTGTCAAATCTGCCCCTAACGTTATCGTTTTGGCTGGGCCGTATCGTTATGATAACGATTTATGATATACTAGAGGCCGCCCGCGACTTCGTCCTCGTGGAAACCCTGTTATAACCCTATGAAATTCAATTAGGAATCAACCCCGCGGGAACTCCGGTATAAAAAGTAGCCTATATGTTATTCTGGGTCTTCAGCTACGTACATACCAAATTTCATCGTAATTTGTTCAGTAGTTTTTGCGTGAAAAAGTAACAAACATCCATACTGACATACTCACAAACTTTCGCATTTATAATATTAGTAGGATAACGCCCACTCCTAGAACCTTTTGCACATAGAGTTAAAATAGATATAGAGAAATTATATGGCACAAATTGTTCAGTGCGTATTGTAGGCAGCTGAGCTATAGATACTTAGATAGATGAGTGTATGACAAGTAGTGATGCGACATCAATTACTTACGTAGTCGTGTCGATTGCAACGC
>JADGIL010028049.1:0-10985 GCA_020352625.1 Cactoblastis cactorum | reverse complement strand
CAACTTCTTCGGAGGTTTTTTATAGGCCGGCAACGCTTCTGTAAACCCGCGGGTGTTACAGTTGTCTATGGGAGGCAATGATCACTTAACATCTCATGACCCGCCTGCTCGTTTGCCTCCCTCTGACATAAAAAAAACTTAAATCATATGTTTTCTAGTTCTTATCAGTATGGTGCATGTAACGTCCTACTAATAGTAATAGAAAATTCTAACTTTGTAAACGCCAATCTTGTATGACTTACCACATCAGTATTCGGTAAGGAAGTAGCTGCTATATTGTACGTACATACACCACTATGTAATAAAATTGAAAAAACCGAATCAAAAGTCTGTCAATTCGGTCTAAAGAATAAAAATATAATTGACATTGTTGACGTTAAAGAATAATATCGTCATTCCATTCTCAGAGACGTCAAAGCAGAAGTCATAACTGAGCGAGAGACCTGGCAGACCGTCGCTCCCATTACCATAGCTGTTGATGAAATTAGCGAGGTACAGATCCAGTTCTCTAACAGACACGTTGATGTGGTACGGGTTCACGCACAGGCCCGGCTGAGTGCATTCCGGATGTTTCTCTAAACGCTCACCATCTGTGCTCTCTAGGGGGATGGCTTTGAATAATATAACCATGACTAGGTCTAGACGCCACACCTGCAAGTGAAATAGATTACGTGTTAAATAGAAGCTTCTAAAAAGGTAATAAACTTTCTATGATATTGTTATAAGTCCTTTAAATTTGATTTCAGATATATTCAAATTTCGCATAAAAGTTCGCGATTAAGGTAAGAATAGGTCATACATTAGAATATTTTTTATTGCTACAAAAATAAACAAATCGGTAGCAAAAATATTTTTCCTCCATTGGTTGAACCGAGGTGGAGGCACCTCGGTTCATCAAGCCCGGTATTATAATCTATCAATGGAAGATAATTATAGTATATAGATTTTTTTATATTGTTTTATAGCTTACCTAACCTCCCCACATTTTGGGAAAAGGAGTCTATTAAAATAAAGGAACCTAAGGTCTTCACATGGTGACTCGGCCAGGATTCTAACCAGAAATCTTCTATAAAGATACTAAACCACGTCTTTATCCCTTACGGGGTAGACAGAATCAAAAGTTAGGAGACGCTTAGCACAATGGTGGGCTTATTGGTGGAATGGAGATTCAGAAACAGTGACAGGTTGCTATCCCGTCACCTATCAGAATTCCTTTTTCAAGGTCTTTACTTTTACAATATGCGCGGGAAAGTAGCAGCTGCCATATTCCACGTAATTGTTTCGCTCCCTGACCTACATGGAAGTAGTAGGGAACTTCTGAACTTACCATATTCGGAATATTCGAAAATATGGAAAGTTTCTCAAACCTTATCAGCCTGTCTGAGGCAGTCTATTCTCCTCATCTTGCCCTTCTGGTCGGGGTTGGAGAGTACGCACACGGCTGGTCGTTTGCCGGTAATGCTCAACACGAAGTCCTCTCGGCAGTCCTGCGTGATGTCCTTGCGCAGTTTGCCCAGCAATCGCGACGCCCATTTCTGTTTTACTTCTGCTTTCTCGTTCTGGAATGTTCCAATTAAGAATGTGAATAAAAATACAAATTTATTATTGTATTCGTTATGGCAGTCGTTTGGAAAAATAAGATCAAAACTTTTGCCTTTAAATCACAATGCTTTTTCAAATATTTTGAACAGAAAAGTAAAACCTATCTCTTTTCTCTCTCTTTTGTCGAAAAATTTGTAATAAACATCAATGTTTTCAATCATTAATAAAATATTTAGAGCAGACACTTTAAATCATTAAAACTTAGCATTAAGCATATACGGATTTATAATTAGCATTATGTAGGGCCAGTCTATAAGGTATTTGTATTA
The DNA here is from genome assembly GCA_020352625.1 of Cactoblastis cactorum. Lineage (NCBI taxonomy): Eukaryota > Metazoa > Arthropoda > Insecta > Lepidoptera > Pyralidae > Cactoblastis > Cactoblastis cactorum. The sequence goes on along the minus strand of JADGIL010028049.1, from coordinate 9,114 downwards.
TGGGTGCCTTGCATTTGTATTGTTCAACTCATGTTCTTACCTGAAATAAATGATTTGATTTTGATCTGTTGTTATATATTCAAAGAGCTCTCTCTATAGAAATTATATCTAAAATGTATCTTATTTTAAGCAAAGCTTAACAAAAAACGTCTTAGTACGTAGTAGAAACATCTGGAGCAGATGAATTTATGAGGACAGGTATGCACTAATGTTGAAAACCTAGTTCAATTGTATAAAAATACTAAAACTATGATGTGTACGCGTATGTATTCAAAAGACACGTAACTTTTACCTCACCTGTAATTCATATTTTGTATGCCGTTCCTCCTCAAGACTCATTCGTTTCTCATGTTTTTTGTAGTATTTCCTTTTGGCGGCTTGCAAATTGAACCACGTATACGAAAAGGACTTTACAAAGGGCATTAGGGCCTCTATGAATGGATGGAACTCGTCCTGAAACATTCAAACAATCATACGAAATTAAACGAAGATATTGTTACAAAATTATCAGTATACTAAAATTGGCGCCCAACGTGGGACTCTAAAATATTAATCCAATTTATAAAATTCTTTGATATTTTAATGTTCTAATTGCAATTAGTATCTCAAATTGAAAATATATTATGATTAATCCAATATCTTTGTAAAGATTTATTTCGATGAAAACAAAATTACTTTATGGTTTAATATTATTCTTAAAGTGATATGTACCTACTGATAAAGCATGCATATTATGCAAAAGTAAATCTTAATTTTTTTTATTATATAATACAAAATATTACAACTTTTTAAATGCGTTTACAACAAAATAATATCATATTATATTTTCAACTTCATGATTCTAGCATGGTGACGCTATAAAAATACAAGATTTTTGGTTATATCCAATTTAGCCAAATATATAATATTACAAATCCTAGCACTAAATAGTCTTTGTTCTAAATCTAGATATTTGAGATCTTAAAATAGGTTATTTACATACATACAAGTTATACATCGATGACAAGTTGCGAATATACACACAAAGCGCTCGCAATACAATATAAATAAATATATAAAGACCAGAAGACCAGCTTAAATAAACCAGGCATGACCTCTCGTCGAAACAAACAAACATTCTCGAAAAATAAACCATTCACACTTACATATATATTAAACATCATTCTTCTCACTACGATTGCTGAGCAGCGCTACTACGGCCGTTTAAGGAACTACACTGCTTGTCATAAAAAAATTACGATCACGACAAAAAGTTTTGGTGTTCTTAATCCTTTTGGTGTTCATAATATTATACTAGTATCATAAAAATCGCCTCTTACTAAATTTTTTTTTATGTCAGAAGGCAAACGAGCAGGCGGGTCACGAGATGTTAAGTGATCACCGCCGCCCATAGACAACTGCAACACCCGCGGGGTTACAGAAGCGTTGCCGGCCTAAAAAAAACCTCCGCCCTCCCCATATATTTAAAACTAATACTAAGAAAATGAAATAATAAATCCGATTTATTGATTTATACAACTGATTTCCGCATAGTCTCTTCAGTCAATAACACATTAACCTACTAAAATATACTGTAATTCATCTACTGTTAATATAAATCTGAGTACATGCAGCCAGTATCAACTAATTTAACTTTAATAGACTCTACAGTAACTTGTATCCTATGCATGGTGATAATTTTAATATTACACTATAGTAAATATGTTTTTGTACACTACAAAAAACTTTCATACCTTTACGTCTCAAGTATAACATGATTACTGATCTTTTTTATACTAGTTGTCGAAACAACTTAATTAGCTAAGTAATAATTTTATTTACCCAGCCGACTAAAGTCAGGGTATTAACTAGTAATACAATAAAGATTATCAAAACGCTATGAACGTCAGTCATGAATGGAGCCGTGTCAATAGCAGTGTATGGATATAATTTGACGTGAAAACATAAACTTCTCAAGGTCGACTCTTTGGCAACAGTCCGAGATTGTAAATATTAGTAGACAAACAGTTATAAATACTGGACAGGTGACTGGGCGTGCAGAAGGTGATATAAATATATTTTGGTGACAGATTTGCTGTATGCGTTACTAACGACCCTCCCCGGCTTTGCACGAGTTTAAAAACCTTCCTTGTAAATCTATAAAAATACCGCATTAAAAAACCCGTTGTGTAGTTTTAAAGATTACATAGGGGCAGATAGCAGAATATAACTTTGTTTTATAATATGAAGTCATGATTCGCATCGTTTGCTTGTGCTGATGATAAAAATCTTGAAGAAAAATTGTCGATAAAGACTCTGTAGAGATTGTTAGATAAGTGCAAATTTTCTGGAATTATCCATTGAATTGAAAAGAGTCGAGTCGATTATTATTCTGTTGAATAAAGATTACATTAGAGACAGTATGAGTAAGAAACTGAATCGTCCTTCACCGATGACCATTGCGATGAATAGAATCTGAATATTTAAAAAGGTAAATCAATTAAGAAATAAGACGGGGCCAAAGAAGAGACAGTTGAATAACGTAAAAGAGAGCATGAGAGAGAAAGAGTTTAGTAAAATTCCGTCGAATATAATAAATAGAGTGAAGCTATAAAAAAATGGCAACTTGTTTAAAATGGTAAAGGATAAAAGAAGAAAATTATATAGGTATTGAAATCATAAATACCATTGGATATGTTACTTAAAAAGAAAAGCGAGTTCATTATATCAAAACCAGTACATGATTATGGTCCACTTAACAAATAACTATCAGATTTTTAAGTTTGCAGTCCAATATATGTTAACACATTAAAATACATATCTTTGATGTGTTGTATATCACTTCTACAAGGCAAATTGATAGATAAAAAAGAAAAAAGGAATTTGCAAACATTTATACAATACCCTCATATAAAATCCAGCATTTTGGAATTATCCTTTATACCTCAAAACAGTTTCACGCTTACCCACCTCTAATAAATCACATCGACACATTTGCATGTATAATATCATGATTCAGCGCATCACAATACTGTATTTGTTTGTTGCGCGTGCGTCGAATACGAGATTAACTATTCTTTTTGACATGACATAATGTAAAATTAAATTTACATGTCTCGCGAAAGAGGTCACGCATACCGGAGTTGTATTTACATTGTTGTAAATATTATTATTTGGAATCAAAATCAAAGTTTTTTATTCAAGTAAAAGGCAAAGCTCAAAGGCCGGCAACGCTTCTGTGACCCCCGGGTGTTGCAGATGTTTATGGGCGGCATCGATCACTTAACATCACACCTGCTCGTTTGCCACCCTCTTTCATAAAAAAACGTTTGAATTGTCATTTTGCTATTTATTTATTCATTGCAAAGCTACAAACTACAAGCGTTTTAAATAGACCACTACTGAGAAGAACACGCAGAAACGAAACTGCAGTATTGGTCCCTTCAAGCCTGAGGGGCGGCTGCAGACAAATATTTGAAATTATAATAACAAAAAATATTATAAAAATGGGAAAACAATAAAAACTAGGATACATAGTTAAAAATGGATGATTATTATTTATATCAAAGTTAAATTTTAGTTTAGAAAATGTATATTTTTAATATAATATACAAGTTTTGAATTAATGACTTTCTTTGACAAGATATATGCCATAAAAAAAATCATAGTGAATTCGAAAAACTAATTAATAGTAGCTTTTCGACTTCAATGCTTTATTCTGTTAGTAAAAGTGTCAAATAACCTCTGAAATCACCTACATAAATGACAGTTAAAACGCGAACGTCCTTCTAAAAACGGCATTCTTAGCTGGCGAAAAGGTCGTGGTGGCCACTTTCCATGTGTGTAAATGAAAAGAAAATCATTAAAAGCACTTACGAGCCTAGAGTCTAGATTTTTTGGTATTAGGCGACGCTTTTATCTGTCTGTAAATAATTCATTACTTTCTATAGCAAGTAAATTATGGTGTTGTAAGATTTATTTCTTAAATTTCATCTTTTACACTTCAAATATTCGCATTAGTTTTCACTGACATTTGTAGATTCAGATGCATTTTGATATCTGTTTATGTCCATTAAACTCACTGTAGAAGTATTTTTCTCTTTTATTCCTTGGAGTATCGTTCGTTTGTCTAAATCATTATAACTTTCAACCAATTTATCCACCAGTGTTTTATTTTTATAATAACTGTAACCTATAAAATATTCTTCAAATATTTATTTATTCATTTCAACGTCTAGTTTACAAACTTCAGCTTCTCCTCTGCCAATGGCTGGGTTTCCCGTCACAACAAGTCTTGGCTGCCCCCGCAGACGGCGCTCGCCCTGCCAAGCCTGGCTCTCTTGGCATACAGGATCCTGTGACGTCACGGAATCTCCTGGCCGCGTAGATCGTAAATTACACGATGATTGAACTATTTTTAGATGGACTGAACGGCCAAATCAGCGTGTTTATGGGAAAGTAGGCCATATAATGGATTATGTAGTAGTCAAGGATGAACTTGAATGACACATTTTCTTAAATTCTGACTGTAATCTATTCGAGCAATTTTGTAAGTATCTAAAACAATATCTTCTTTTCTTCTCTTCAGTTTTGAAGCCGTAAATTTAAAAATATATAGAAGTACTTTTATCTAAGCACCATGGAATTAAACTTCCTCTTAATTTATCCCATATAAAAGATAATTTTATTTGTTGTACAAAAAACTTCAATACAATATATGGTAATAATGCTCATTTCACTCTGAATAATATGAAAACAACAGACGAAAATGTAGAAACTCCTATTTCACTCGCTTTTGAAACATAGCTCGCGCATTTAACCAAAAGAGATAAAAATGCAGTGAAAACAAACAAGCGCCATATTGGAAAGGCGGCCAAAAAGCGCGCGAATGAGAAATATAAAAATGGCGTCGTAAAACTATCACAATACTCGCGATAAGGTGCAAAATTTGGCAAATATAAGAACAACAAATGCTGAATAGTAAGATTGTTGGCAAAGGTGCGGGATCATAGTGAAATCGTGTGATGTTTTGATGATATCACACCGGAATCAGTGGGATTCCGGGTTATAAAGTTATGTGGAATTCTCAGAAGAACTGTTTTGGTGCTGGAAAAAGTTACGTATAGACACGTGCTCTCTGAGTCAACGTTTTACTCATGATATTGATCATTCAACATTATGCATATTGTCCAACTAAGTTATGAAATTAAATTATCTTTGTGTAAGATCAAGAGACAAACTGATAATTGTTTACTTATTGGAAAATCTACTGAAGTATTTGCAAACAATAGCTTTGATCCTGTGAACTAATAAAACGGTATACCTTACCGAATCAAACAAACTATTAGGATAACTTCCAACGTTCGGACCATGCCAAAAATTCTGGAGTGCGTTCACCCCGAAAATTTTGGCGGCAAACGCCATCGCGGTGACGTTTCCTTCATTATTATATTTTTTTCGAGACTTTATTTCGTGGCGTCCAATTTATTTTATAGATATTGGCGCTGGTTCATTGGGGATGCCCTGTACTTGGCCGTGGCATCCGTTGGCGAACCTAACTGGGTCGCCTACGTCATACAGGAGGACTGGCCAAAAACATGGCTCACGCGGAAAGACGCTGAAAAAAAAGTTATCACGCACCGCGCGGCCATCTTGCCACGCGCCGCTTTTGGCGCGCAACAAGTACACGTAGCAGAGAATTCGTTTAAAGGACAATGCACGTAATTTTACAATAAATTCTATTGTAAACGGAATGCTAACATGTTCGATTATATGCATTTAGGTACTTAGTCTGTCTGCGTGCAGAATTCATGTTCAAGTTTCTTTGAATTTACAAACTTGCTTCGATATTATACCGCTTTCGACATGTTTAGTGTTAGAAATTAATGCATTCTTCGGGCATTCTCTTATTATTCAGATTATATGCATTAGGCTACGTGTCCCGGAATTTCTCTACAGATTTTCCTAGGTTCGCTAAGCCCTAGAAATGCTTTGGCATAATTCTAATGTCATTACAATGTATCAGCTCAAACATTGCAGTTAACGCTTGCAATAAAGTAGTGATACATAAACAGCGTCGTAGATTTTGTAGACTTAGTATTAGGAGCGTTATAGATAGTTACTTTGTGAAGCGAAATAAAATCTATAACCCGAAGATGATGAATTTAGATTCAAAAGTTACAAAACTGTCTTGCTTAAACAAGAACTAGAATAAACTAAAAAGAATCATCAGATAAAAGACGGATGTCAAAAAAGTCTGTCCAAGACTACCATTTTGATAAGCCTTCGAGTCTCACGGCTCTTGGCTCTGTTTACCTCGTAATAAAGACTGTCTGTTGTTAATGCAATAAAAATATCCTCCTCAACAATTTAGGTAAATTATGTTCACATCGAGAAACCTCCCACACTCCTTGGAAAGGCTTTTTATTGGTTTTCGTGAGCTGAATATCAAAATTTGTAATCAAAAATGTAAGAAGCAAAGAGAAATGCGAATCTTACATTTATAATTCTGACTGTAATGTTTGCTGTAAACGCAGATACAGAGAATATAATACAACTTTTATTGTACATGATGTACAGACAGTACATAGTAATAATAAGATTGTTTAAAACAAAAATCTCAATTACAGTCAACAAAATAACCAAAATATCAATTAGTCGAAATATTTATTATTGTACAAAAAAAAATATTTTTCAGTTTTATAGAAGGATCTAATAAAAAAATTTTAGAAAATTTCTTAGGTTTTAATGACTATGATACTTTCCTGTTTAAATCTTTGCAGTCTGCTCAATGATCGCTCTAAAAACGCATCATTCTTACTTTTTTTTTCTACTAAGATGAATAACCGACTGTATTGCCACCTTAAAATAAAATCATGACATAGAAATCAATGAATCTGGCCTGAAAAAAACAATTTCATTGCCTCACGCCTACCGTAGTGCAATTTTATGACCATCCACATAACGTACAGTCACCAACAAACCCTCCTACCAAATTTACAGCAATTTCGCCATTATTACCAACGAATAGAGGTCTGGTCTGCAGAAGACTGTACCGATCGTATTTATATCGCTGCCCCGCTTGAAGACTGGCAACAGCTGAACACTGTGCAGAAATAGAAAATAGTTTCAAGAACTGAAGTTGTGGCGTCATTGACAGCGGTTATGTTATTGTGCAATAAATAATTACTAATATTATAATCTCACAACTATTGTCGTATGCCATTGTCATATGTCATATGTCAACAAGCATTTACTAATATTATATTCTCACAACTATTGTCATATGATTCATATTCGTGCTCATTTAATACAGGTTTTTTTTTTTAAATTTACTTGCTTGCGTTGCATTTTGCCGCAAGATTGCAGAAGCAATGAAGTAAACATGCCTTAAGGCGATGTTAAATATTGATGAAACAAATGTAGGGTATTTTTATAACATCTTCTTATATTAAAGTGCTTCTAATGACAAATTATAAAGCTATATAATATAGCAATATAAATTCATAGCATTTTATCTCCCCATGTCATCTGTATCTTTATCATAATCATCGTAATTCCAGCCCTCTTTCACCCACTATGCTATGAGCTAGTATGACTTCAAGTACGCCATCTATCTAGTAAATTTTGCATGAAATTTATTGCATCTAGGTTTGGAGTATAACACTTTAATATATCTAAAATGTTAGGAATCTATGTATATTTCACAATGGATTTCTAAAAACCATAAAATAAAAAACTTACATATCTAAACTAAAAACAAACTATTTAAATAAATCAAATAACATAAAGAAGTTATAATAAAGAGAGAATAACCATCGTAAGCCCCTTCTAAAACTGCGGTTTTTACTAGTTATTAGTAAATCTCCGACAGTGAGACCACACGTCTCACGTATGCAGTCCAATCGACCTTCTAGTTCTAGCTATGCTTAGATCAATCCCGCTCAAAGTTTCAATGATAATGCAATCTGGAAGTTTGTTTGTACAGTCATCGTATTCTCTTATGTCTTCCTACAAAAGATCAACAAAGATATTAAAGTTTCATGATTAAGAAAGATTTTTGTCGCCTGAGTAATCTAAATAGTTTTTAGGTTTTAATTTTATTTTATTGTAATATAATTTAAGTTAAGAAATAATCTAAATTAGATTTCAAATTACATAAAAACACACATTACATATATTTATTGATGTTGTGTACAAAACATAAATATATATCAACTAGGTGTAAATTTCATATAATGGTAACTTGAAATAATAAAATCCTACTATAATATTATAAATGCTAAAGTTTAGAAGGATGTTTATAATATGTACTCTTTTCAGTTATATAGGTCTAGGTGATAGAATTTTGAAATAGGGTTCTTAACACAAGTGGAGAAATTAGAGAATACTAGCTCGCGTCAATTTTAGGGGGGTAGGGGAATAGAACGACGTAAAGTAAGAGAATAGAGAGACGTAAAGTAACCTATTTCACTCTCCAGCCTTCCATCAACCTACACACAAAAAATCACACTAATCCGTTGCTCCGTTTTGACGTGAAAGAGGGACAAACAAACAGACTTTCNNAACAAAAAAAAAATTGACATCGAAATTTATTACGAAATTTTAAATTAAATTTGGAACTTTCTAGAAAAATTCCATCTATCTTAACAAGAGACGCTTCCTATAATGACAAATTGGTAGAGCCAATCAGTGCACCGAAACTTTATGATTCATAACTTGTGATTCGAGCCTTCCCCAGCTATATTTTATTTGGCACTCACTCAACTCAGTGATTGCTGAACCCCAAGGTTAAGGAAACTTTACGAGAAACTACTTTTCACTGCGGGCACTCCAACAGATTTTGTTTTTTTACATAACAGAAGGTATTTGACGGTCGTAGAGTTATTTTAAAGTGTGAAAACACTTGGGTTTCCTTTCGTAATTTGCAAAAACTTAAATCTACTAATTTTATTTAAAAAATGTGCGAGGTTTCATTCGATTTCTGCTATCGTGGTCTTCTTTTTTTTATGTCAGAGGGAGGCAAACGAGCAGGCGGCTCACGAGATGTTAGGTGATCACCGCCGCCCATAGACAACTGCAACACCCGCGGGGTTACAGAAGCGTTGCCGGCCGGGAAAAAACCTCCGCCCGCCC
>JADGIL010028033.1:0-14828 GCA_020352625.1 Cactoblastis cactorum | reverse complement strand
ATGTAAGTATAATAAAAACTTAATACACATGCATCTTGTTGGGCATTACAATGGACGAAAGGTAGGTAGATAAACTGTTTTATCTACAATATTTCATAATTCAGGAATTTAGAAATTCTTTGACGGAGCATGATTATTGAATGGGTGTTCTTTAAGAATTTTGTAAAGTATTTTATCGTTTGTTTCACATTTTATACGGTTTGGGTAAGGCAGGGCTTGGGAAGTTATTATAAAGTATCTTTTTAAATTGAACAAAGAAAATAACATGAAATGGGAGGTATCAAAGCCGTCACAAACTTTCGACAGTTGTTTTAGACGTCCCATTATAAATCTCAACCCTAATTTCACAGGCCTCTATACAAAAACCCATTTGCTGATGATATTGAACAAAAGTTAATCAAAAAACGGCAACGGAATGAATTACTTGGCAACATGAGCCGAGACGCGTAATTTCCCATATAAGCGAGCGTGTGAAACTGAAATGAAATCACGCAGTACGGCTTAATGAAAAACAAATTTGACCTTAAAATAAGATTTACTTTTTTACACGCTTGTTTGTAACACATTTGAATTATAACTTTGCCAGATTTTATTTTTTAGTTTTGTGTATTATTCGTTAAAAGAAATATGACATGTGTGGTTTGAACGTGCTTGAGATAAAAAAGCTATACAGGCAGAATTATTTTAAAACATAACACGCTATTTCTATTCTACCTTCGACACAAATTGCTTGAACTACATAACATAGATACTGGGTATATGTACTTACCTAGTAATTTCTAGTATTAATTAAGTCCTAAGTGTACTTAATTACTTCTAATTAATTCTAGTATTAATTAGTAGTAATTTAGTAGAGTCGAAGCAATGCTACGAATCTTAAATTAGCAAAATCAAATCAAGTCGACCCCTGTGATTTGTCGCTATATATTTATTAATTATCATGCCAAAAGAGCTTGAATTAAACTTTCTTTTTAATAATACCAAATACAATAAAGTATATCTTAAAGTCAAAATAATACATAAACTAAAAGAAATCAAGATTTATTCGAGTGAACATAATAACAAAAAAATCCCACTGTTCCCCGTGTCCCAAGCTTCATGAGTTGACGCTCACCACTAATCCTCATGTTCACCTTAGCAAGCTCTTGAGTTGAAGACCATGCTCTTAATTATTTACGGGCCGTTATAAAGCCATGGCACTGTTTTTGTATTCAGTAAGCAATGTGTTATTATTCATTATTTGCAAAATAAACAGAACATGCGTCTACCGAGTGATAAATAAATGGAGAATAGCAACTAATCTGCTCTATCCATTACTAAACAAATATGTGGGCACGAAGCAGCGGGTCGCCCGGCCGGCGCCTGCGAGGATGCCTCCTTCCGGAGTTCAGCGCCCTGCCACTCCAATCGCATTGTTAAAATTCAAAGTGGAACTATAATTCAGAAGGCTCACTTTACGTAAAAGTTTTTTTTAACATGAGACATGGTTGCGAGTTTGTTGTTAAAACTCACATGGCAATAGAACTTAAGACTTTTTTGACAACGTAGTTATCATAGTTAAAATTAAATTCAAATTTACCTAACATAGATATAAGTGTTGGATTGATAGTGAAGATACACACAGTGAGATACATATGTAGAGTTTCTTGTGTGTGAGTCCATTTACTTGTAGTAACAAATTATTCACATGGTTAAAAATACTGCATAAGCATATAATTATGTACATATATTGTAAAATTCCAGTAAGTAAGAGCAGAACTAACAGCCTCGTATTTTGTTAATATTATTACCACTTATTTTTATTTGACGTTAAAAAAAAATATTCGCTTTCAAAACAATCTTTAATACAAGTTTGCAATCAATTATCACTATTTCGATTTAGGTTTATCTCGGTATTCATGAAACTATTATATAAAATAACGTCGCTGAATTTTTACATAACACAAGTCTCGAACTTACTTTGAAGCTAGCAGAAATCACAAATCTTTGTTCCTAAAGTGATTGTATTCATTGAAAACTTGCGAGCTCCAAGTTAACCTTCTGAAACTACAAATCTAAAGCTTTTGGTTTATCTAGGCAGTGTTGACAGTATGATAAATTGTGAAATCGAGTCTCTAAGTAAGCTTTTCATCGTACACAATATACATTCTATTGAGAAAAGTGGTTTTTCATTGCCAGAATAAGAAGCCTTTAGCAAGAATGACATGATATATTTTCCTCGCATTATGAACATGTACAGCTTTATCATTTTATTCTGTAAAAAATAATAATAATATGAGAGTAAATATATTTTTTTAATTTCGGTAATGTAAGTTTATATACAACACAAGTATAAACTAAGACAATCTCTTAAATTCTTTAATTATTTGATTATGTATTTTCCCTTGATTGTCTTCTACAATATGTGTGGCATTTTAAATTTTTCTTTCACTTCTAGTCAAAACATAGAAGTAATGAACATTATGACGAAATTCCCATCATTATCGTAACAGAAAATCCTCAGAACTTGCAAATTTCTTTGGAAGGAACTTGAGAATTGACTGTTTAGCCTTTATTCCATCTTGCAAATATTGGAAAGTTGGTTTACTTTCGTTACATCGATTTATTGATCGTTACGTCGATTATTATCGAATTTAAAGAATATTCTTCATTTCTTTGAAAATTGTCTGGTTAATAATGAAAAATAAAGTTTGAATGAGGAATCCAAAGTTAATAGCATGTAGTGTACTAGTGAGTGTAGTCTATTCCAAGTGTGTTTTAGCGGTCAATATTTACACTAAACAGATGATTATTAAAAAGTAAAATAAATAGATGTTTTTTTTTTGCTTGGTATTTTCTAGAGATTGATTATTGGCTTTTTATTTTTTAATTTTATAAGCTTTTTATATTTATTATGTATTTGTAAGAAGTAGCATTTTATAATATAAATAAATAAAAGAAATGTATGTAAGATGTATACAATTTGTGAGTCTGCTTTCAAATCCACCTGAGACTGAAATACACTTTATTTGTCTTTGTTTAATCGCCCGACTAATTAATAAACCAGACAAATGCTTTCCATTATTTTGCAGGCATATAATTAACCATAATGTAAAGAAAAGAAAGCAGTAGTATTATAGGTAATCATCATTATAAATAGAATACATTAAAACAAAACAACGTAATACATTTGATTTATTGTGATGAATAAATTGGATGACTACTGGACCGATTTTAATGAAATTTTGCACAGATATAGATTAGACTTTCTGGAGATTTTGTTTAGAAAAGATGACCGCGTAATTTGGTGATGAACATAGACGCATGGTGAATGTTTAAATTTTTTATATCATGTTCTTGGCTACGCTTTTAACCACCGATGGAAAAGAGGGGTGTTATAAATTTGACGTGTGTGTTTTGTTATATTAATTTAATTAAGTATAGTGGGAGAGGTCTATGTCCAACCGCAGCCGTGGACATTGTGCGGCTGATATGATGATGATGGAGAAAACTCGAGTTAGGATAATTTATTTCTGGTTGCATTTGTTCAATTTTGCGTCGTAGTAGCCGGTACACTGCAAAATTGAAACAAACTTACAACAAAATGCAAACACTCTCGTCATTATTTCAATAAATATCCGCTTTGACTTTTGTACATGAAAGAGGAGGAAACGCCACGAGTATGTTTGAAGTTTCCTGAATATGTCACGGTAATTGACGGAGTTCGAATTAAATTTCCTTACATTTAACTTCGATTTATCCCGATATTTCGTGAGATCATGGCAGGTATAATATGCTTTGCAATCTCGCGAAGTGATTTTTTGCTCTATTCACCAATCAGAACATTTTTATGGTCTATTTTACAAAAAAAAAGTATCAAGTCTATCGGTTTGGGATTTAATATAGTAATTTATTTGTATGTCTGATAGAAGTAGCAGAAAAAAAATTCGCAAGCTCTTGTAAAACTGTTTTTTTATGAGGTATGAATTACAATATTAATAGATAGACCAATGTTGTAAGATCTACACATCTAAGATATGGACAAAGGAAAAGTAAGAGAATAATATCGAGTTTGTGAGATGCGTATGATTCACTAAAATAAAAAGAAGTACACCCTTTGTAATTAGTTGGCATTGTTAGTTTGGTCCCATCCAATGGACTGGACAATATATAACAATATCTACATACCAATCTACATGTTATCTGAAAATTCTGCTGATCAATATAATAGACTAACCTTTCCCACTTGAGCATGAAAGTCGTACATTATCTTGGGTAAGTAAATGCGTTTTATCAATGTTATTTGTCAATAAAAATCTGCCGGACAGACAGTGACGAACAGACCGCTGACCTAAATCAAACTTCAGTTCGCTGGACTTGCTAAAAAAACTTATAGTTTTAGCTTGAAATATGCAGTAAATTATTGAATCATGAAGTTTGACTTTAAAAGGCTTGTGTGCGTTTGACCTCATTCCCGCCTAATGGGAAACAAGTCTAAAGGCAGTACATGCAACTTCAGTTTATGAAAATTTGTAGTTAAGATAAAATACCTTATACAATACACACTATGTTGGTTTTTACGATAGAAAGAAAAACGTAAATTGTGTTAACTGCTTTTCTACCCACGCATATTGTAAAATCATACCAACTTTGCTGCTTACCATGCTCTGTCTTTCCCGTTAGAAATAAAGACGAAATGTTTAGCTGAACGAATCGACTGTACTCTAGCCCATAACTAATACAGTTACACTTTACAGAAAAACTATCAAATCTGGTTTCAAATTAGGTCTGGGTTTAAAATAGTTTAATGTAAGTCCGTCTGAATGTGTTATATACATTGCATTTACAAAACAGACTGTAATTTTATAAAGAAAAAGAATCAGGAACCCTTATATCATTATAGTGATATTCAAGCTCATATCCAATAATAATTTCAATGTAAAAGAGTTTATGTCGTCCAGTTAGTTACAATAATTGATATCAAGGGTCCCTACTTAGACAGTCAATTCAATTTGACCCTACGTAAACAACAAAGTCCATCCCACTTCTGATCCCTCGGGTTACGAATAACGGCCTTTGTTTTTGTTCAGATTTTTATCCGCAAATACGGTTTGGAGCCCCTAATGAAAATTATGCTAATGTTTAAATATGCTAAGTATAATCGCCGGATCTATTATTGAAATTAATTATTCACTTTCTATTTGAATTTTGATGGTAATGGTTATAGTTATTAGATTTGAATATTTTATAGTCTAATGGCCTTTTATATGGTAAAGATAAAAGATGCGAAAATTACGCATGTGTTTTTACATGACATTTCGTGTTTCCACAATAGAAAAATTTTTCATGTAGTGGTATAGACTAAAAACATGAAAAAAGTCATACGATTTAGCAAAACAATGACTTAACTACAGAGTTCAATACACTCAACATAATTCAACAAAACATGTAAAAAATATGTCATTTTTATGGATTCGTTGTTAATATTTATTATTGTTTCACCAAGTTTGTGTTTTCATCTGTCTGTCTGTAGTTCAACACTAAAACTATTAGTACTAGAAAGTAAATTTTTATAATGGATATACACAACGTTTTGATACCAGAGTGTGTGAGAAAGAGGTGTTGTTGGTAAAGTCATAAAAAATAACAATAGTACAAAATAACAAAGTTAAAGGGACAAATATCACGCCTACGTGGGCTTAGGTTTACTAATAATTGTCGAACAAAATTATTTTACCCGAAATTGTCAATAAACTGGTCTGTTAGTTTGACTTGCGCTTAGCTGTTGTATAATAAAATACGAAACCCATTGCACGTGGCGCGACACATGCTTGGCCGGTTTTTCAATTAATTCATATCGTCAACTATTATTTCTTTAGCTGTTAGTAATTTATCATGATGTTTTGCTTTTGGACTACGGTTTATACGTATAATTCAACGCGTGTTTAAGTTAGGAATCTAAAGCTTATAATGAATGTATGCGGAAAAATATAAAAAAAACTAAATCAATGATTTTCTTAATTTTCTAGATCATGGATATTATTGTCTCTTTGTTAACTTGAGCTCACAGAAAATGCAATTATATTATAACATATAATATTTATCATTTCAGTAAGAGTGCTCTGTAACTATAGGATTTAACGTGGGGCATGGCCACGGATTCCATTGGGTAGATGTTTCTTATCACAGCATATTCGCGATTCGCCTCTTCGTTTATTTTGCGAACCGCAAGGAATGGAATTTCCTAACTGTGTCGCTGTCCTCAAATTCGTTCAATTAAGGGATTCTCAAGGCAATAGTGAATAGAAATGCCTATTTACTATTGCTTTGAGAAATCAAAATGCTCAAATAAAACATACTATAAAATAGAATACTACTTAATTCAGACCTACACCGCTTTTACGAGTCACTTGACAAGCACTTTTCTTCTTATTCTGTATATCATAAAACTATAAAATGTTTCCTTTACTGAATAAAAGACAACCAAAACTATTGGATGTAAGAAGCTAAAATTTGGCATTTAGGTTCTCGGAGGGAGGAGAGTATATTTCAAAAGTCCCCTCTTAGTGCACCAAAGAGAGGACTTTATGAAATGTCCTTTCAAACCTAAGAGATTTTTGGAAAATTTCAACGTAAATCTGGGTTACAATCTTGTTGTATTTTTGTAACACTACTTATCCGAGCGTTAATACGTGAATAATTAATTCATAGTATTGTTTTTATAAAACAGCCTTTTATTAATAAGGGCTTATAAGGGTCTAGGTAATTTTTGTTAACTCGTGCTTGTTAGCTAAAACAACTGAATTTAGCCTAATTTATATGCGATGCGGGTGAAAAAGGTGCGACTTTCTGTACAGTATTTTTATTTGAGATCAAAATAGCTTAATTTTATTAAAAATTTTCGGGTTGCCCTCCGACATAAAAAATTGGAAATTGTAGGTCATGTCTTTTTTTTCTCTAGGGATGGCAACACAATGTTACGACTGAATTTAAAAGGTATAACATATGGAATAATCCCATACTCATGTAACGCAAATCCGTCGTGTTTTTTTTATTATATTCTATCAGTGTCATGGCTTGATCGGGGTGGACAGGGTCAAGTATCATGGGTCTCTAAGACCGCTAAATGAATGGTGGAATAGAGATAAAAATATGGTGACAGGTAGCTAGCCCGTCACATATATGAGAAGTACATATTATATACATTGTTAATACACCTTGTTTTTTGTTCCCTTGGTTAACTATTACAATCTGCATGGAGAGAAACGCAACTTTTATATTTATTATCCAAGTAAAGACAGATTTAGAATCGATACATCATATTTCTTTAGTAATATCGATTTGTCCTAATGTAATTCGCCTATTTTATGATATGTAAGATTTCCATCAAATGATAGTTAAGTATTGGGGATCGTTTACGAGTTTCGTCAACGCCCAATAATGTATCGCCTGCGATGTCGAAAAGTTCAAAAGGCTATAAATAACTCTTAAGCTGAAAGTCATAAGGTTCAATAGAAAAGTGCAATATCATATTTTAACCTTCCAGTGGAGCGTCGTTATCGTTATGTACTTTTTTAGCTCATAAAATACCAAAATGTCTGTTTTCATAGTTTAAAGAGTTTTGTAGATGTTTTGCTACACTTTGTTAAATAAATATTTGGTGTTGGCAACATTTTAAACAGTTAAAGGTCTGGAAATTATTTTGAAAACAATATCTGAGGAACTAGAAAATTAATTTACGGAAGGCTTGTTAAGTGAGACTGAACGAAAATTTCTATTGAAGTTGCTTTGTATGAAATTAGCTTTTGCATGCTTCAAAATTCCTTTTTTAGTTAATTAAAGTCTAAAATAGAGTTGCATGAAGTACGTGCGTAATTTTTATCGAGTCACTGTCTCTATTTCTCTTCATTTTCTGTTTTTGGAAATTGTTTATTTAATGGTATTTATTACTTAATCACATCTTTCTCTTGTTATCATCTTTTAATCTTTATAATATGTACCCGAAATCAAAATTGACATGTTTATTCAGAAATTAAACCTTCACAGGTACTTTTTCACATCAATATTTAATAAAGATTTATATTTAACCAAGCTACAAAGTACCAGCATTTCGGAGCGACCATTGTTGAGAAGAAATGCCGAAAGAAACTCGAGCAGCCTTGGATCTATTATGCCAGAAGGGCTTGATAAGTAGTAGTTTTAGTACTATTTATATTATTGATATGTGAATTTAATATGAATGCGTAAAAATTAGGTGTGGTTGGAGAGTCTATGTGTTGTATTTGAATACGTCTATGTACGAGATTTCATCTATAGCGCGTCGCTGTTTACGCTTCGCTATCCAGTGATACAATTTAATTTTAATTGTAGACATTATATTCGAAACTATAACGCTTAACTGTTTCCCTTGATTTCGTAATATCATTAGGTGTTTTGGTTTACCGCTGTATGGAAGCAAATTTAAAGAATCACGATAGAAGTTAAAAAATACATACCTTTTGAGTAAGTAGGCGTTCTCGATTAAGATAAATTCCAAATCCAGTTGGGCCTGGAACAAAATGATAACATTTTACAAATCCTAAACAAATTAATTTATAAATAGTCCGAGAAAGCAAAACTATAGGTCACTTCAACAAAAACAAAAGTTTGCAAACCCAATATAATGCTTAAAGTAAATTTTCCTGTAGCCATTTAATTAAAATCTTTTGTATTTCAATTGATCATTATTATAAAGAATATATTATCTAGAAAAGATTTATAGAATACACTCTTAATAAAAAGAATATGGCTAAACAAGAATTTAAAAATATATTTCCTTTACGTATTTTTGATGTTCAATACTCCTAAATTGATGTCTTGTTAGAAATAACGAAGCACTATAGCAGACATATCCTCAGATCCCGTTTGAATGAGCTTCGAATTCCTCTATATTACCTAAGAAGATAAATTTGGCATTGTACCATCCTGGACCCTGGCCTGAATCTTGAACTGATAATCATAAAGTGACTTATTTCAAAATATTATTATTTTTATATATTTTTTTTCATTATATTCATTGAAATGATGAACAATATTTATTTAGACAAGTAAAAATCTAAAGCAAAGCTTCTGTGACCCCGCGGGTATTGCAAGTGTCTATTGGCGGTGGTGATCACTTAACATCACGTGATCCGCCTTCTCGTTCGCCTCCCTCTTACATAAAAAAAATATATTTTATAAGATAAACGTTTATCGTAGTTTTAGTGACATAGCGTCCAATTAATGTTTTAACCAATTATTAAAATCCTAATAAATCTCAACATTATGATGTAGTTACACAATACTGTTCATTAATCTCTAGATCTACCAAGTCAGAACTGATTTTTTAGTTATACCTTCATTTTCTCATAAATGAAGGTTTAGAATATAATTTTCTTTTTCTTATAGGTAAAGCTATCTATTTGTTTTTTTTTTAAGTTGTCTTAATATATTGAGACATATATTTTAATTGCTTTTTGCTAGTTTTTCTAATAGTGTACATATACAGTATCACGTTTTTATCCTTTACGGGGTAGACAGAGCTAAAAGTCGTGAGACGGCCACGCTTAACAAATTGGTGGGCTTATTGGTGGAATGTAGATTCAGAAATAGTGACAGATTGCTAGGCCCTTTCCCTTAAAATGTATCTCGAAGATTATATACTAGTTGTGGGATACTTATAGTATAATACATATATGGGGTAATTGCTAATAAAATTGCAATCAAGTACTGATTCGCTTGTTTGTCAGATATTCGCCATCAATCATAGTGATTGATTTCCGTCGTATCCAGATTATTGCATTTGGAGCGCAGTTGTTGTACGAGAATGTATAAAATTAAGCATCGATATTGTAATCCACTGTCTTTTTTCCATGATGTTAAAATTTATAAGCACGTTACCTAGTATTATGTTGACGTTCTTCTTTGATCGTTGAAACATATGTTTCGTGAAGTGGTTGGGTAAAAATAGATCGACAGCTATTAATGATTATGAAACAGCGCAGTGAGGAAAGTATCCACGAAGTATTTTACTGCATCAGAGGAATTTTATACTTTTAGTTATATGCTAAAAGTCACGTTATGTTGAAACTGCTGACCGTACTATTAGAGCAATTTAACTCAAACTGTAATAAACTAAAACTAATAAGTTGCATGATACTATTTATTTATATAATCAAACTTACATTCTATATTTACAAATAACAATCCTGTTACTTACCTAAAAAGCATAAAATGTCGCCATGAGCCGCCATGCTCCTTCCGGTGAGTCGGAGAGCCAGAGACCCAATTTCCCCGCCCTCCCCATTTGGCAAGTGCGATGGCTTTTTTAAAGGCCGGCAATGCTTCTGTGATCCCGCGAGTGTTCACGGCGGTGATCACTTAACATCACGTGACCCGCCGGCTCGTTTGCCTCCCTCTTACATAAAAATAAAAAATTCAATAATACGTATCCTACTAAAACTTTACTATTTACGTGTGAATAATTTATTAACCGTGCCATAACAACCGTAAATCTGAATTTTAGAAGCAAAACACGAAATCAATAAGAACTATGCGACACAAATACAAAATTTATTTCTAAAACCAGCTCAACTTCGCCAATCACAAACTTCTCTGCGAAAGCAAAAACATGAATTAAAATATCGTTAAAGGAAGTATATTTCGAAGCTAAAGCCAATTTATGAAAGGGAAATAGAAAATTATGCCTTCAAAATCGAGACTTTGATAATAATTCGCTTTCGGAAGGAGGTAACGATAAATCGATGGTTATAAATCTTTTACTCGCTCCCGCAGATTTTCTCACGATAAAAGTCTGCCTGAGGGAAGGATTAATCGAGCTTATTCGTTGAACTGAGTATTCATAACATGAGTAGGTGCCTAAAGGGGGTGGAAACCGCCTTTAGACAACAATGGAATAAAACATATAAGTATATTGTGGGATGTTACATAACAACATGTACTTAAGACGAAAGAAAAGGGAAAATACTGTACTGGAGTTTGTTGCAATTTTCTTACTTAAAGTGATGACAGACAGACTTAGTAAGCGTCTTTATTGTATACTTTACAGACTAACGATACCACCTTGGTCTAAGATTCAATATACTAATTAAATGTAGGTATGTCTAGATTTGTTTATACATAATTTTTACAAACAATAAAGACCGATAATCGTTTTTTAAGTAAATCATTATTAAGCTGCACTTTTTCTGTTGCCTGCTTTGCACTTGTATAAAATTGGGTTACATTTAGCTGACGATGTCTCGTGTTTTATTTTATTACCCTTCCAATAATAATACTACTTACATAAATTCTATACAACTAACGTTCTGAACAACACAATTTCTTAAGTAAGACTTGCGTCGTAATGCCGATTATAGGCTTCTCAAGTCAATGAAGCGATTTTAGGTCGCAGTTATGTCGTAATGTTGTAGGTCACGTGTTGTGGGTGGGAAACACAGACTTTTATCAAGAAGACCGTGTAAGTCTCATCGACAAGAAACCAAGAATGTCTATCTACTTACTGTGACGTTAGCGATTAAAATTTAGTGATCGAAACACACCGTCAGCTAACCCACTTTTATTGAGTTATTTTTATAGCTCAATATCAACAAAGTACTGTATATATTTATTAATTTTCATTTAACGTCTGCCACCGAGATAATATTAACAGACTGCGTTAAGTGAAAGTATGCTGTACTCGCATTTAATACCCGAAATGTACGTTTAAATGGGTTGTCTACTAGATATATGTTTGTGAGGGTAAACAACATCAATAAGGGAGAATACGAATACATCGCCATTATTGCCACCAAAATTCTTCTTAACTGTGTCAAACTCATCTATTTTTAGGTACGCAAAATAGACATAGTATGATGAGGAAAGTCTATTAAGTAAATAAAATGATGACTTCGAGTTTATTTTTGTTAATATTGCTATTCTTAAAAAAAGTACACATTTTGTTTTTAGTTTTATTTATAATCAAGAAATTGACAACTCATTCCGAAAACAAATCCAAACTTAATGCGATCTACTTATGTCAAACTTTTCTTATTTTAAATTGATATGTTATATATCGACATATCAATTAAAAATCGTTTATCCACCATATTATTAATTTATATTAACATTTAATTTGGTTTTAGTGTAAAACTTCATATGTACCACGATAACTGTAGCTTATCATTTGAACAAAGTATGATTTAACCATTTTTGGTTTGTAGTCAAATGGCAAAAACGGAATCCTTATAGTTTTGTCATATCCGTCTGTCATGTATAGACATACTATAAGGTTTCAATTTGGAAGGTAGATATATTCAATGAACCTGCTACAGAATTTTGAGAAATATTCTTGAAAAATGTAATGATTAATGAAAGCACTCTATACATAAATTGAAAGATGTAATTTTTTAGAGAACAAAGCATTTTGGGGTTTAATTAAATAGGTATTTGTAAATGATGTAAAGATCCTAAATTTTTGGGAAATATTCGATTTTATTAAAGTAAAAAAAAATGTTTAGCTTTTAATCTATGTAGTGAAAAATTGTAAAAACACATTGTAAATCTTATGGGCCAAATATACTTTTATCTTTTTTGTCAACATGTTTGTCTTCATAGCAAGAGAATAAAAACCAAACGAAATGGCTAACAAATCATTGAATCAACATTTATACATACTAATTTCTACTGAGTAAGGAACACCCCATAAATCGCTTTCCTCGTAACATATTTCCGCTATTAGAAGCTTTCCACTTGATTAAAAGCCATCATTTTATGTTTATCCATGATTAATGGATTTGTTCTATTTATTTTGCACTTACCCTTATTTAGTTATAAATTAATTTCAGGACTTTTTGTAGTTGAGTAGGATAGGGTAAAATACTAAACAGCACTTGTTACTATAATTAAATAACACTAAAAGGCCAAAGTGAATCGGTGTTGAATAAATTTGTATCTATTTATGTAATAAAACTGTAACCGAGTTAAGTGTGTACACGGGAGGTATTAAGGAAAATAAAATTGGCCAAGTGCAAGTGCATGAAGAGTTCCGTAGAAGTAAGCACATAGTGTTTTATGGTATTATTATGAATAACAAAGTCGGTTGCCGAAAAAGTGCCATATGTCAAAAACTGCTCACTGTATTTGTATATCGTTCAAACCAATTTATCGTTGAAAGTTTGAAATCTATTTTTTTTATGATAGAGGGAGGCAAACGAGCAGGCGGGTCACGTGATGTCAAGTATTCACCAAAATATATTTCAACTTGTAATTTTTTTTTTTTTTAAGTAAAGTTAGTTATTTTGCTAAAAAAATCCTTAAAACTAAATCTTTTTCATTTTTCAAGCAATTATACAAAATTAATAAATTGTAGTATGCTTATGAAAGCCACTCAGTCTGCGTCTAAACAAGTTTAATTAACACTTTTAATATCCTTTTATTAAATATTTAGTTAAGTGGTTTTCTATTAAACGATTTTATTAATGAAAATGCTATTGACGACTTGAAAGATTTTATACAACTAATTACAATTTCTGATTATTATCCAGTGAATCGAGCTTACTCTATTCCACAATCAGAACGGTTTTTACAAATTATTTTACAGAAAGACTATCTCTCCTTGAGGCTTTAGCGAATTCATTTAAATGTATGACTATATGTGTAATACAAATATCATTGTTACCAAGTATTCTATTTTTTGAGAGATTATATACTTAAATAAACCATAACTCTTATTAAGTTTCACTATTTGCTAGTTCAAGGTATGCATTTTGACTTTTAAGCAACGAACCTATCGTATTTACCTCTTGAGAGAAATATTAAAAATCGTCGAGTCTACTTAAAGTTAAAATTTAATTCATGAGCTTAGTTACTTGAGATAAAGTAATTTAGTTAAACGCCAAATCCACCTTGATGTACGAAGTAACTTTACCGTGATATCACAATATAATATTTTCATATTCTAACAGAATATACTTAATGAACTTGTTCTAAGAAAATTATACAAAAATAAATGTCTGTTTTTGTCAAATGATCCAAAATGTGTCGACAGAAGTGTCAGGCTGTGCTTAATCGCGTTATTCGCTGGACATTTTACAACAGTTGTTTATTTTTCTATTTACTAGGCAAAGCGCTTATTTTTGGCATCTGGCCCTATGTAAAGGTAAATATACCTAAATATTTGATTTCGGAACAAAAAATAAATCAAATTTATGCTGAGATTATATTGGCAAAGCAACTTGGTGTTGGTTGGGACGTTGATAGTTCACATAGTTTATTCATGAATCTTTGACTCCGAATGGAAAATAGTAAATTTTGATTTTGGATCACATTTATTTTTATTCAGCGCGTGCAATATTTCTCGAGATGTAGGCTACCATAAGCTGCGACAAGCACTTATTATCAGGTGGGCCGTATACCTATTTGCCTACACAAGTAGGCAAAAAGCTCGATATAGAAAAAGTCCATAAAAATATGTTGTTTGAATGTGTTATTTCATATCTTATTATTATTATCTTTAAAACAGTGCACCTCTAAACCACATAAGGAACCTACGTGCTAAATTTTAAGATTCTAAACCAAGCGGTTTGGGCTGTGCGTTGTTTGTCAGTAAATCAGTCACTCAAGAGTTTTATATATATATGTATATAGTAGAAAAAGTAAACGTGCCACTTAAAAGAATAGTCAGGACATCCATACATATAATAAAACTGTAGAAGAGCGAAATTTGTACATTGAATATTTTTTGAAAATTCTTTGTAAAATATACTTAGTTATCGATACAGATAACGAATCTGCAGTTTTGGAAATTTTTGTCTGTCTGTCTGTCTGTCTGT
>JADGIL010028020.1:0-10669 GCA_020352625.1 Cactoblastis cactorum | reverse complement strand
ACGTTATAAAGTTTGAAAAAGAACTTATAAAACGAGAAATGCAAACTATGGACTGAACAAGAGTGATAAAAAAAAATTAAAAAAAAAATTTAATTAAAATTTTTTTATTAAAATATAGAATCATACAAATGTAATTTACACTGAATTTACACCATGCAAATTTTTTAAATTAAAAATTATAATAGGTTGAACTTTTTTTTAAATTTTTTATGATTATAAAATAATAAAAAATCAACACCTTTTAAACATATTGAAATTTTTGTAAAAATGCTAATCATTCTAAATTTTTTTATTTTCTTTATAACTACAAAATTAGAGAAAGATTAAGTATACATGTTTAAAAAATTCTCATTAAAATTAACAACATATTATAAAAAAAAGATAAGTTTTTTTTTTGTAATCTTTAAGTTGTTTAAAAAATTTTTAAATATGTTATAGATTCATTTTTAAACTTAAAAAGACTTATATAGCTTTTGTATATAATATTTCAAAGGCTTTCTTTGTTTTGTAATAATGCAATGTCATATTTGACTCAGTTCACTGAAATTTTTAAAATCGAATTTTTAAGTTGTTAAAAATTTAATTTTATATTAGCTATAAAAAAACAGATTATATGAGAAAAAAGCGAACAACTTTATTACATTGTCAAATCTTAACAAAGATTAGATCTTAGTAGATAATTTTTTAAATTTATAAATATAGAAAGATGGGTTGTTTTATTGCTTTTTAACAAACTATTTAAATTTTATATAATTTGTCGTTTTTAATATCATATGATATACAGTTTTAAATAAATAATTAGTTTATGTCAATGGACATTCGAAAAAATTAAATATTGAATGAAAAATGAAATTTTAGTTTGTTTTCAAACAAACACCATAATCTCCAAAATTCAAAAGATCATTTAAAACAAAATATATGTAAACTACATCTTATATTATTTGTAACTGTCTTTAAATAAAATTTTTTATACAGCAAACAAAAGATATAAGTGGCACAAGACATATCTATTGATATAACAAATTTATAAATTTAAAAAATATATCGGTGTGCTTTTTAAAAGCATATTTTTTTATAATAAAAATAAATTAAAATAAAATATGAAAATTTTGTTTAGACGCCGGTTATAAATTTCAGAAAACTTATATAGTTTTTTTGAAATCACATATGATCATTAAACAGTGAATATAAAGCAGTAAAACAATATTATCTTTGTTTTATAAATAGTTGCAGGATATTAATCAATTAAATAAAAAACGAAAATAATTTTGTCGACTCTCTGGATGGCTACAATATATATACTGTTGTATTCTATTGCAAAAATAAAATTATTATGGTTAAATTTAAAAATACGTCTAAACTGCAATTATATCATAAAATTAAACAAAGATTCAAAAGAATAATATCGAGTAATAGAAATAAGAGTTATAAAAAAGATCAAAATTATATGTTTAAAAAAAATTCGAAATATTGTTAACTATAATATTGTTTTAAATCATTTTATTGTTTAGAATAAAATAACAATTTTTTACTAAAACTACATAATTTAATCAATGATTTTAAAATATATTTGATACGTTGTAGCAATAAGTTAAATTGAAAATTTAATAAATTAAAATAACATATGCAAAGTTCTAAAAAAATTAAAATTGTTTTTAATATATAAATTTAAAATTATTCGAGATAGTCCTATGTTATACCCTTTGTAGATGTTTTATACATTTGTTAAAAACAACTTAAAAAATTTTAATATTAAACCTACAATTTCAGAATAAATTTAAAACGATTTTTACATAATTCTGCTTTTGATTATAATGAATATTGTTTTTCAGAAGATCATTTTAAAGTTTCGTTTTTGCTTAGATGAAATAAATGAATATATATAAACAAATAATATGGCAATATATATTTTTCTGTAAGCCTAAAAGCATATAAAACATCTATATAGTAATCTAGAGAGAATAAGAATGCTGTTAAAATTTATTTATATATTTGAAGATACATGTTTTAAAGAAATATATTAATCTTTGCAAAATACTAATTTACATAATAACCATACTTTTAAAAGAATAA
Source organism: Cactoblastis cactorum (assembly GCA_020352625.1). Classification (NCBI taxonomy): domain Eukaryota; kingdom Metazoa; phylum Arthropoda; class Insecta; order Lepidoptera; family Pyralidae; genus Cactoblastis; species Cactoblastis cactorum. The sequence continues at coordinate 8,596 of JADGIL010028020.1, read as the reverse complement.
TAAAATTTTATTTTTTATTTTGAGTTTCTATTTATAGACTTTTAAATAAAATTTTATTATAACTAATAGTACTATAATTTATAGACATAAAAGAAAGCATTTTAACTTTTATTTGTTGAAATATTTTATTATTAAAAAAATTTAAAATTCAAAAGATTAATTTTTTTATTGTGCAAGAATTTATATTTTTATAGCTTTTAATGAAAAATTCTATTTCTTTGTATAATTTTGTCCGTGATTATATAAAATAGTTTATTATTTTGTATATATTTTTTATTTCTGAAAAGAATTTAATATAAAATTCATGTCATGAGCAAGAATATTCCGTAGAAACATCTGCTCTATCCCTAAAATAATAATAAAAAATTCATTTAAAAACCAAACTATTTTAATACTAAATAATGGTTTTAAAATATTCAAAAAAATATTTAAAAAACTCGACAAAAAGCCATAGACATTAATTAATATTTAGTCAAAAAAATATTTAACCTTTTGTTTATCTAAACGATAAATCAGAAAATTTATGCTTTTTACGAAAAAATTATTCCATTAAATTTCACATAAGGCTTACACAATAAACAAAACAAAACGAAATAAAAAATATTTTTTATAACTTGTTAATATTCCATGATTTGCAGATCTTATTTAAAAAAAATTTTTCAACTTTAAAGAATACGTAACAACTATTTTTTTGTTTTGATTAAAATCTACTTGTTTTTTCGTGTATTGGTTTCTTTTTAGCTTTAATAACTTCTTTTACATTCTTAAACAAGATTATGATGTTTTTTTATTCTTTCAGTTTTTTAGCACAAGTTATAATATTTTTAATATATTAGCACATACTTATAGTTAAATTTCGATAATGTTTAAAACGCAAATTATAAATCTTAAAAAAAAAATAAGAAAACAACCGATTTATCAAGCGTATTGAATAGTTTTTGTTAAATTTCTAATCTTTAAACTTTCTTTTCGAGATGTGGTATTTCATTAAATACTTTGATAATTTTTAAGTAATTCCTGGATAAAAAGCTTTAAGAATCAATTTTATATAAAAGAAATATATTTCAATTATTTTTTAGTTTAGTAGTTATTTTTCTTTTTGTACATTTTAAAGCATATTTATATGCCCAACTTTTTTTGTACGTGCTCTAATTTTTTTTGACCTAGGGATGGGAAATCCATAAGAAGATTTCTTAGCTATATTTATACCTAGTCGACGGAAACNNGTTAATACATAGTTATATAATTAAATAATACTATTATATCCAAATCAATTTTTAGACAATTATAACTTTTGTGATTATTTAAAAAAACACTTTATATACATAAATTTTCCAAATATGCACGAAATAGTTCTGGTTTTTTTATTTTGTATGGATTTATACAGATAACAATTTTCTTATGTTTTTATCTATACATATAATATTAGATTTTAAAATGTATATCTTCTATTTGACATCTGCATTTATTTTCTAGCATACTTGTAACTATCTGAATTTGTTTCTAATACACATAATTTATAGTTCCAAAATGTCTTTTGTTTGCATCATAAAAAATTTTGAGATTATTATCTAAACAGATTTTTTAATTTCTTGTGAAAATTAAAAATAGAACTTATTCCAAAATACCAAAATATCATTAAAATAAGAAAATTAATTCAAGCTTAAAACAATACACGAAAAAAACAAATTAAACGCATTTGTAGATCTTTTTTGCTTATATCTTATATAATTATAAACTATATTTTAAAATATTAGTATTTTTAATTTAATATCCTTATTTTTATTATAAAGTTAGTAAACCGTATACATATTCTATATTTTTTGCTATCGTATATAAATTAGTCTAACGAGCCTTTAATTTTTATTTAATTGTATTCATTAAAATATATCGCATTTTATTCGTTGGTAAGTATAAAAAATATTTTTAAGAATTCTTAAGTATCTTAAAACTATAAAAGGCGGCAATCAGAATAAAACTCACTAATAATATAAAATCAATTATTTATTTTGAATTAAACCCCGATCATACAAAATATTTAGAAGATTTAAAAAAAAGTCAAAAAAACTAATTGTTATCTGTAATTTTTAACTATTCATAATTTTCTTGTGCGATGCACTATTCACTAAAAATTCTACATATAATATCCAAAAAAATAATTACTAAAGAAATAATCTAAGAAAGAAAAAACTATGCTCAGTTATTTCTAGAAATAAATAAAAACCATAAAGGTGATAATAAAATATTTTTAAATAATTTAAAGTTAAATGTAGCATTGACTGTTAAAAGGAAAGAGCAAAAAAACGAGAAACAATACCAAAGAATATAAAAATTGCATAAAACCTTGTCGATTTGTAGTGCAATTACAAAGAATGGTCTTCTTTATAATCAAATAGATGATAAGCCGTATAATTCTTTAAGTTTCTTAATTATGTTACCAATCTTTTTATTTTTTCTAAAAAAACCTTAACAAAGCAGTTGTAATTTTGAATAACATAAGAAGTTATAAAAAAAGGGTCAATATTAAATGAATTGAAAACCAAAAATCATTTAATTTTTTTTCATCAACCATATTTACCTTTTTTGAATATTATTGAAAATTATTTTTAAAGTGAGAAGAATATGCAAAAAGGACAAATAAAAATATAAAAAAAATAATAGACAATATATAATAGTATTTAAAAAAACGCCTGATTGTGATAGATATTATTGATAAATAAAAAAATATCTAGTTAATCACGAAACAAAGAACCAATCTTTTATTAAAGTTCAGTTTTAAATATTTTAATGATTTAAAAAAAATTTTATTATTCTAATTTTACTTCGAAATTATTTTGTATAAACACGAAAATGATCAAAAAATTATTTTTTTGTTTATTATAAGTTTTATTAAAACCCTGCCGTGAAATTACGAAATGATTTGAACAACACAAATAATAAAAATTATAAACGAAACATACAGAAAATGTTCGCAACCAAATGGAACCCTTTATAACAACCAAATTAATTCTTTTGATTTACATGTCTTTAATGATATGTTTCAGATAAAATTATAATATTCTTAATATTTCAAATACATAGGCTTTTAATAAAATAGTTTTATTTTCAAAAGTTAAACAAAAAGTAAGCCCATGCCCACAAAGACCCTGAAAATTTCTCAAGAACTATTATGAAAATTAAAAGATATTTAGAAATATTTACATATGAAATCGAGATTGGAATAAAACTTAATTAAAAATATCTCTTACTTCATAGTTTTATGGCTTTTTTGAATTTTTAGTTTCTTAAGAGCTTGTTTGAAATTTTTTTTAACACAAAAATATATTATTTTACGAAATTAATTGATTATCTTTATATAATTATTGATTCAAACCACCAAAAAATAAATCTATTTATTTACATAGATTAACAATATTATTTTTGATTTAAATTCAGGTTCATATACCCATTTTTGGTTTTTCTCGAAATCCTTGTTTCTCTGCGAAGTTAACAAACCAAGTGGTTTAGCATAAATTACTCGTAAAAAATTCTTAATTGCTTTTATTGGCGTCTGTAACATAAATATCGATTATTTTTTGGTTAAAATAGTGATATCAAACAATCTTTTTTAATAATGTAGTCACAAGACTCTTCTAGAAAGAATAAAGTTTAAATGAACAAATAGTTATTATTTTGTCACATACTTAAAAATAAAAAGGACTTTATTAATGGTGTTTAAATCTTATTTTATGCATGTTTTCATTTAGAAAACATATTAAACTCTAGGTTAACTTTTTCAGCACAACAAAATAAAATTTCAATCAAAAAATAAATATTTTATTAATTAATATAGTTAATATTATATAATTAAAATATTTAAGTAGTTAATCGGAATTTTGTAATTTTTCGAAAAATAACTTATAGAAATTAAAAAGGAAATAAGTTAAAAACATGAAATCTATATCAAATTTTTATTACATAAAAATTATTTAATTAGCCTCAAAAAAAGCGAGCAGGGGATAATTATTAATTTTAAACGGATAATTTTAGTATAATTATAGCGAAATTTTAATTATAAACACATGTTAAACATTAAGTAATAGCTTAAATTGAACAATTTGTTAACAAAATCCCCTTATTCTGGATTTACAATTCTTACTGCCAAACATTACTTTTATCCAGAAAAATTTAATGACAAATATACATATTCTTTTAATGAAACCGCACCTTGATCTGTGTTTCATTTTAAAAAAAGCCCGAAGGAGTTCTATTTTAATTTCATTTTATCCTAAATCGTTACAAAATCTTCAAAGTGGTTCTACCTGGTGATTTGATCCAAAACTATTTACAGCATTCGAATAACTAGAGTATTCGTCAGTTCTTATAATGGTATCTGTAAACTAATCTATTTAACATTGCCAATAGAGTTACATATCTTCTATTAGGAACAAGTGTCAAAATACCTCTTCTCTCTACCGTCTGTCACTACTCCTCAAACCCATTGTTTTTAAGAATATTGCCTAAAAATCGAACTTGGATTTATATTTATCTGTTTATTACAGATTGTTGGTTCATTTACACACAACACTATTCTTATCACTTATCTTTAAAAAATTTTCAAAATTGATCTTTTCAAACACACTATTTTTAATTTTGTAATAGAAATCTAAACATATATAGATACATACTAATCTGTATTATGTTTAAATTACATCAAAACATAAATATATTTTTAAGAATTTTATTCGATTCCATTCAAGGATTAGTAAATGTGTTGGTAATAAACTGAATTTTTTTTTGCACAAAGATGACTTGCATTTAAAATACCCTTTGCTAATCCAAGTTTTATCAGATATAGTTACACATTCTTAAAATCAATCAATACATGCAAATTCTAACAGTTGGTTCTTGCTAAAAAATCTTTAGTAGCTTTTAAGGATATTAAAATGCTATTCTAAAAGGATTTATCATAAAAATTTTTTATAGGTAAAAATAATTTTTTTGAATTAAATAATATTTAGCTTTACTTCACAAAATAAGATTTTGATTATTTTTAATATTTTTTTAAAAGTATAATATAAATTTTTTATTTAAATTACCTAATAACAGTAAAATTAGTCTATAAATTTAATTAAAAAATTCCTGGTTCCTTCAAGCAATGTAGCCCTTAAAATTTCAACCGAAGTGATAAAAATATAACCAGAGGCATTTATAAAAATTTAACGATGATGGAATAAAATTTCAATTTTTATTATAAATATAAAGTATTAATAACTAATAAAATTTGATTATAGATAGAAAATTTACAATTTTAACGCTTGTAAATTACAAACTTAAAATCTAATTATTAAATGTCAAGGTTTACAAATATTTTTTATTATTTAAAAATATCTTACAATAACCTATAACTTTAAAGAACTTACCGTCATTTAAGAAAGCAAAGAAAGTACTCTTAACTAACTCATAAATATTGACATTTTTTATTAAAAATATTAAGATAAAATTTAATATTAATTTACTATGCTGATAATTTTAATTTTTTTGATTGAAAAAGGGGCACAGTTAAACATCCATCTTTAGTCACAAAGTTCTTTTTATAAAAAACCAAGCCTGATAATGTATTATAGATATGTTATTCAAACTTACATAAAATTTGAAGTGTTAAGACAACACAGATGTTGAATATAAACTTTAAAGCAATAATTATATAGTAGATTATATCAGAATTTATAACCGATTTTCTTAAGTTTTTTTTAATAGAAATTAAAAAAAAGAGCCATGGCTGAGGTGAAGGAAAAAAATCATATAAGTTAAATACAATAAAGGCAATATTTTTAATTTAAAAGGTAATTAATTATAAAATTTAGTCAACAACGACAATCGGGAGAAAAAAAAAGATATGATATTATATAAATAAGAAAATGCATTATCTTCTCCTCTGAAAGTTCATAAAATCATAATAAACAAATATTAATCCAGATAAACGTTTATTTTATAAATATAAATCGAGTACGCGAACTGACTAATTATACAATTAGCGATGTTGAAGAAACTTTTGAAAAAAATTACTTTAATTAAAAACAATTATAAAACAACTTGATTTAATTCCAAGCATTTTATAAATAAATTTGACAGGGTAAAGATATATAGGGGCTCATTCAAGTTCTTTATTTTTGTGTAAAAATTCTTAACTATATGCATTTTACAGTTTATGCCCTTAAGAACTTCGTAGATTTTGTTACAAGCATTCATATCAGTATCATAAAAGTTTATTTTACATTTTCAAAATTCAATTAAACTCAAAAATAAAAAAATTATTTTTGATTATTTTGATTTTTACAAAAGAGTGAACTTAAAAATATTTGCCTGGGATTTATATGTTCATTGAGATTAATTAAGTATATTAGATTAAGTAAATAAATTTTTTAATATTATGTTCTGTTAATATATTCATTTGTTCCTTTATATTTATTTTAAAAAATTTATTCAACAAGTAATCTTCTTTACCTATTAAAATTGGTCGAAGTTTTTTGCTCATATTTTGCAAAACTGATCTGTTTTACAGTATAATACAAATTAATATTAATATTTTTATTTTAAAACGTCGAATAGTCGTGACATTCTTGTTCAACCGTTCTAAAGTAAAAGTTATGTTTCAATTTAAGAAAACATCATATGTTTTTTAGAGATTTATATGGCCATAAGCATCTAACATATTATTAAACTAAAAATATACAATTGATTTAGCAGTCCACACAACTGATAATTTATACACTGATTATACTTAGACCCAATTCTACTATAACGAGTCAAATGACCCGACTTTATGTTATATGCTTTGATGCATGAGATATGGATGTTAGTAAAATAAATTCGAAATAATAAATAAATTTTTTATAATTAATCAAATAGTATGTTAAGCATTTTTATTACAAGCAAAAATAAAAATTTCCGAATCCTAGTTAATCGCATTTTTTACATATAATTGTGTTTATTGTACATTTAAAGTAAATTTTGGTATTGAATTTCCTTTGCAATATCGTGACAACTTCTACACATATAAACATCTGTGTTTGACTTGGGCAAAGATAATTTCGTATTTATTTCTTGTTTTAGTTGTTTACGGACTTCTCAGTAATCGGCACTAACTTTTCTGCTAGCATGAGTATAAAATCTTATTCAGCGATATTTTCTCCGATCATTTGCTTGTAGGAAATTCAGGAATTTATGCTGGCTAAATCAAGAATATTGAAAAAACTTGGAGAGACTATCTCCAAAGCTCGATTCTGTAGTAACTTTTCTCGGAACTTATTCAGCCAAGTTCCTATCAAATTTGGTTTATTTTAATATGAAACGGTTTTAGGTTAAGATTTATCATTGTTTTCTACTTTAAAAAGTTTATGTATAGGGCTGTCCTATTGACTTATATTTTAAAATTTAAGAATATTGATTTTAGAATTTATTCATAAGGGTTTCCTGAGTAAACTGGGGCCTGAAATGACTTATATTGTGTATATATATATTTAACATTAGTAATACGATTTTCTCAATTGAATTTAATTTTATTGTATTTTTCTATAAATTTTATGTTAGATCAACTGATTTTATTTGACGTATTACATTCTTCCCTTCCGTGAAAAGTTTAAAATTTCTCAAATTAGCCAAAAGCACTTATTTTATTCTTAACTTTTATCTTGCTATTACAATTTAAGCATTTAGCAATTTCATAAAGTCCTCATACAAACTATAGTTTTTTCTTGCAATATTTCTTTACATAAGCTTTTTTCCTAACTATAAAAACTAAATTTTTAGGGTTTAATTCATTCTCTAAGCATTTATAACCTGTAGATTTATGTATTTTTTCTTGATAGCTTTTTTATTTTCTTCTATTCTTTTTGGGGTGTTCATTATATAAAAGTTAACAGTCTTGTTATGCCCTTTAAATTTTATCATTTAAAGAGTTTTTTATTTGATTTTAATGAATTCTAACTATAAGTCTAATCGTGAGTTTATGTGTTTGAATACCACGTTCCATTGATGGTAATAGGTACTCGTCCTTATATGTTATTTTGTTTGTTTTAATAAAGCCTGAGTCTTTAGTGCTTATAAAATCTTCCATTATCGCTGGGGAATGTTTAAGGGTCACCAAACAACTCATTCTTTTAAATAATTGTATCGAGGCCCTGGCTGTTAAAGTTTTACCAAAGCAAATCTTAGTATACCCACTGCAATATCATTAAATATTATGATAAAGATGTATTAATAAGTTTTAGGATTGTTTTTTGATGATCGCAGAACCATTAATATCTAGATTTATGTCTGTTTTAACAACTTCACAGGATAATTTGCGATATGCTTTTGTGTATTTGTAATAATCAGGCTTGTATTTTAAACAATCAATGCAGGATCTTATTGAGTTATAGATTATTTACCTCATATCTTTAGTTATATCAAAATTCCGTTTCAGAGTACAGAGAGTTTTTAAAAACTGGATGTTTGTATTCTTGATGAAATATGTTATGATATTTTTCAAAGATAATAGGGCCAAAATATTTAAAATTTTAACTATCTCGTCATTTTTTTGATTTATGACAACGCGAAAGAGGGTCTGCATATA
>JADGIL010028001.1:10563-22460 GCA_020352625.1 Cactoblastis cactorum | reverse complement strand
AATGGGGAGGGCGGAGGTTTTTTTCTGGCCGGCAACGCTTCTGTAACCCCGCGGGTGTTACAGTTGTTTATGGGCGGCGGTGATCACTTAACATCTCGTGACCCGCTTGCTCGTTTGCCTCCCTCTGACATAAAAAAAAATAGACTTTTAAATGTTGTGTCTAGTATGGTCTACTATATATATGTATATATCTGATAATTTCTAAGGGCAATTAAAACAAGGGCTTGTGTACAAAGTCCTTTACATTTCAATCAATTTGTTTATCCGAGAGTATCTTTCATCAATTAAGAACAGTTAACTTAGTAAATTAAAATCTGAATGTTAATACTGAAACCTTTTTCTACAGTTTGTTGCTAAGGATTTTTTAATTCATTATACATAAAACTGTCTCTTTTTTATGACAGAGGTCATATCTCAATGATAACATTGTAATAATAATTAAATATTACAAGCTTTCCACTATTCATTGTAAATAAATTAACTAACATTAAAATATACAATGCTATCAGCCTTTTGGGCACGTTGCCACAGTGTAGCGTCTACAGTCAGCGTCAGCACAGTGGACTATAAAATTTGCAATGTATTTTTTTTTAATAATTTATAGTTTCGAATTTGTTTTTTTTCTTTTATTAGGTTTTCATTTATGAGGAAAGATTTGTATATTAAAACTCTGTTACTTTCAGTTTCACAGATATTTACAGATACATATTGTGGCAACATGTCCTTATCCCTTTACCTTTTTTTCTCAGTGATATTTTAGGACAAATACGCTCTAATACTGTAGATAAGCTGAGGGATCAGAAATGTAAACTGTGTCTAATATTTATTACAAAAAATTTTTTCAACGGTTGTTGTTGTTTATGGGTGTTGTTAAAATTTTGAAAGCTTTTGAAAACGTTTTGAATACCTTATGATTGCGATTTTGTCCACTTAATATTATTAATAACTCTGATTCTAAGCGGAGTATACTAAACATACGCTATAATTTAAGTAAGATCTACGACACAACTGTGAAAACCACGACAAATTCATCCACTAGTTTTTGCTTGATTCACGTATGTACAAACATACAGATATGTAAAACAGTCTTTGTTTTAACTTCTGTTGGCTCTAGAAAGTATGTAAATAATAAAAGCCCCACATATTTTATTATCTTCATTATCTTCTGTGACATATATCAGTTACAGTTTAAAATTCATACTTAGACGAAGAGTCTTTTAAGAAATTTTAAAGCAAACATTAAATCTCAGAATACTCGTTATTTATCAGCGCAGGAACGACGGTCCGATATCAGCCATTCGATTCTGACGTCAAATTGATTGTGGCACTTGTAACCGCGATTTTCGATTATTCTAGAAAATCGAGCCATCGCCCCGCCCCAAGATAACGGCAGCATCGATTTCTATTTATCTGCCACGGACCACTACCCTCGGACGGATTTAGTTGAATCTCCATCGTTTTAGTCTGTTTTAATCAATAAAGGCTGCAGAATAGTTTGGTAAGGAAGGAAAGGAAGAAGGATAAATTATTATGAATGGCAAAATTGAGGGACATAAATAAAAACCTATTTTATTTAAAAAAAACTGTTGAAGCGGTGTTGTTCCACCGCTTATTAAATTTAATTTAGTCTTAAAACCTTATTCATATATGTATATAAGTACTTAAAAAGTATAAGTATTTAAATTAAAACATTATCGTCAATTATCAATTAAAATATATTATGTATTTAAAGAAAAGAAGACCCAGATTGAGCGCCCCGAAGTAATTCCGAAACATGTGTTATATGGATACTAATGCTATTTACTATAAGATACTATACACAGCTAAACATCCAAAACCGAATTAAAAAGATCATTTTTGACGTTGACCTAACTGGGGATCAAAACTGGGACTTCTTGAGTACTTGAGTAGCGGGATGATGTTAATTTGTTGAATGAACATAAACCCGCAAACGATTGCCATTTTGAAAATTGAAAAACACAAAAATTCTTTAGTAAGAATTGATAGTTCAGTAAAAAATAATGGAAGGTTTTATTATTCAAACTTGTACAAACATACCAACGTCAAAACATCTAAAACTGCGATAGTATCAAAAGCATAAGTAAGCAATTCCCTATCAGAAAAGCTATGAATCTAAATCAAGCGAAACTCGTCAAAGTTTGCTCCACTTTGGAACTCATTTTCATATTGCTAGTGACATAGGCTGTGGAGCGTTACATTTTTACTTAACTACTCAAAAAGGGTGTAAGGCTTGCTTTTTGATGTTATTATGTTAAGATTTAAATATTTGAATGATTGGACTTAAACCTTGGATCTATTGCTTTTATTTTTACTATTTTCAAATGTATCTCAATCAGAACTTCAATAGGTATGCCGTCCAAAAAATTATAAAATAGTTAATCACATAAGTCAATAACCAGTCCATAATTACTACGCTTTAAAAGTTAGTAAATATGTTTTTAATTTCCTTTTTTCTTTAGGACCTTAATAGTCAGTCTAACTTCTTATATTTATTTTTTAAATACTTAAAATATGGACTAGGAAAAAAAATATCGTTCAAAGACATGTTTGTTGAAAATTATTCCGGGTTTGTCCGTACTTTTAAAGCATACAAATGCTTGTTATAAATTTAAAATTTTAAAAAAATATTTTTTATATGATTAATGTAGCAATGATGTTTAGTGACGTCGTTAAAAATCGGCCGCCATTTTTTTATTTGGAAAGAGAAGCTCTATGTTTACGTTTATTTTTTGTTTCCACACCAGCATGAATAACAGTAGATTAATGTAGTAACCACATTTGTACAGTAAAATAAATGTTAAACATCGTGTTAAATAATCGTCTTACCGCTGCACCTTATTACCGTAATTAAATAAAGCTGGGAACTTGTATGAAATCCAAGAAGTTGCCAACTCATAATGTCCCTTGTGATTAAACGGAGTTTAAATGCTAGCTTTTAACTTTAATTTTACACTTAATGTTTTAAGTATTTCAAGTTTTAATTGGAGGGAACGGCGATTTATATGCTGTGTACGGGCGTTTGTTAGGTTAATGATAAATTTTGTTTAACAAATTAATTGAAGAGAGAACAAAGCTCTGTATACCCGTCCTTTTTGCGTCAAGGGATATAATTCCCTCTCTGCGTCGCTGTTCTCAGTTTGTTATATTTAACGGGGTATTAAGACAAGTATGTAGGTACTTATTACTTGAGTTTTCCTATACCTCTTAGACTCTACCGCTGTTTCCAATCTGGCGTGGCTGAAGTTAAATGAATACTAGTCTGTAAGTATAATAAACAACTAACTGCGAGTCGGACTCGCACACTAAGGGTTCTGTACTATTAACTTTTAAAAAATTACAATAATATTACGTTTATTTGACAGATTCGAAATAATTTAGTTCAAACCAATTTTCATTTGAAATTTTTATTGAATTCTATATATCCATTTTTTTTTTAATTATTCACTGCATATTTTGAAATAAGAGAAAAAGGGACAGACATTCTACTAAGCATTTATTTCACAATTAAGTCCGAAATGTCTAATTCCAATAATAATTCAAACGTCCTTTTAATGAGTGTCAATAAAGATTTAGTTTAAGTACAGACTAAATAATAAATTTCACTAAATTCATGTTAAATAAAAAAAAAGTTGAGTAAACAAAAAAGTGTAATTATAAAGTTAGTTGCGCTGGTTACTTAATGTAAATCAGAATATTGGCGCCGTTGCAGGCTTAGCCTCGGTCGCGAATCACAAAATATGCAAATAGCTTTAAAATTGACTTCGAGATCATGTACCCTCCGCCTAAGTTTATTTGTTTATGCGGAGGTTTTTATCAGAGAGAACCAGTTTTTTTACAAAGAACTGGAATGTACAGTGTAATACATATTTTATTATCCTACTTTACCTTAATCTTTACTGTCATTGAGCGAACGAAGCGAGCTTATGCTAATCAACGACCATTCTTTTTAACCCCCTGACGAAAAACGAGGGTGTTATAAGTGTGACGTGAATGTGTGTGTGTCATTCTGTCAGTGGCATCATAGCTCGCAAATGGGTTATAATTTGGATAATTCTTTTTTTGTTACAATGGTGACTTAATCGAGAGTTTTTTTTAGTTATGTTTTTAACCCCCAATGAAAAAAGAGAGGTAAGTTTGATGTCTGTTTTGTTATAGCGTCCGGGTTTTATAAATTTTTAATTATGTAAATTACTTATTATGATACATTTTACAGAATAATTATCACGTCATTAGGTTTGCAATTCGACATAGTAAAACATGTCTAGATATGTTGTATATCACTATTACTAAGCAGATTGGCAGACATGCAACAAAAAGCTTGGTTAATCTCGTGAGTTCTAAAGCTACGCTTTTTGCTAGTACTCAAGATTAATTAACAATTAATTTGGACAGATTGTTATGTTGCTGACCGTACGTTCTACGGGAGAATTTTAATTAAATTCATAACATAAATATTTTCAGAATCACGATATTGAAGAAGCAATTACTAAATAGCACCGCTATTTTCTTTAGTTTTGTAAAAAATACTATGTTACGAGTTTTTGTTTTGATTAAAAATTATTGGAGAACTTTTATTTTTGCGATCTATGCATGGAAGAGTGTCCAAAATTATTATTTATAAAATAAATAAAGAAAATAAGAGTCATTTCTTTCAAAATACTATTTATTTAATATTTCAAGCCATATAACCAATATCGTGTTAGTAAACGCAACAAAGAAAACATAATAAGTAACTATATTTTTATGAGTAAGTAATTTATATTATTTAAACTTTTTATGCAAAGTCAAATATAAATACATATAAATATAGGGGCAAATCACACAAACTATATACCTATAACTTATATTTTACATATACATATATTATGTCCTCTATTTTTATATTATTGTGGCTCTATTTTTGGGCAATAAATAATAAAAATATCCAAATATATCGTGTGGCATAGCGATTGAAAGGGCTTATTTTGAAGATCTCAGGTTTAATAATATATTTTATTTTTACTCGTAGATTATAGTGATACAATGTTAAATGTTTGCAGAAACATTTACAATAAATTGTTATTAACTATATTCACTGGTTTATTTTCCTGTTATTAATTTATAACAAGTAATAAAATAAAAATTTAAAATATCCCGACTTACCCCCCCCCCCCCCCGTTTTGAGTCGGGATTTAAAAACATCGCTAAGAACATTCTCGACTAAGTCACCTTTTTAACTAAATGAATATACTTATATGAAATTTTGGGAGCTGTGATGTTTGTGATGAGCTTATAATAACAACTTGCATTTAACATTATGTGTCGGAGGTTAAAAAGTATTATGATCTAAATCAAAGTCACAATTGTTATTGGTTTTTAGAATTTCTAAGGCGTTTTTACTTCAAGAACGCCGGTCCAACTGAAAATATATTCAGATTATAAATCTCAAAGGCTCTTATTTTAGAATACTTGATATTTGGATTCACAAATCACGTGCCGTTTGCGGGGCCCTAACGAGTCAGACTACGTTTGTGGAATCCCTTATCGGTGCAACAAACATCACATTTTGTATGGATATATTTCACGTTAGCGACCCGTTTGTCACTTGTTCAAAAATATGTAGCTTTTCATATATATTGATGATCTCCGTGGTGTAGCGGTTAACGTGGCTGACTGTTTCCCAAGAGGTCCCGAGTTCGATCCCCGGTGACGGTCAGGTCATGATGAAAAATTATATTTTTCTGATTGGTCTGTGTCTTGGATGTTATGTATATAATAGTATCTTTGAGTTAGTATCTCAAAAGTCTCTAAATCATTTAAGGGGTACCTCAATCTACGTGATTTGCCCCCTATATATATATTTTAAAAAAATGATTGTAAAGCACTATAAACTATTATAAAAATGCTTTGTTGACTTTGGACTTTGGTTTTAAGCGTATGAAGATGAATACTATTAAGATACAAATTTTTTACTATAAGGGCTAGTGAATTTTCAAAAATATACTCGTATGAACTAGTAAATTCAAGTTTTTTGAACTTTCTTTTACCCATAATTCAATAAATATGTACCTATTTATTTAGACAACGCATTTTAAACATCAAGCAACTGAATTGCAGCTTTGATAAAAGATACTCTGCAAAAGACCACTATGCTACATCAAGTTTTAACTTCATGCATCTAGTAACGTTTTTCTTTTTAATCCAAATCGTATACAATTTGCCAACTCTTCCACGGGATATAAAACCTTTATGGAGAAAAACGACCGTACCATAGACCAATTTATTCTTTGACCCGAGCAACGCCATTGATACACGACCTTTGAGGTTCTTCCCTAGGGATGTTATGCCTAAAGATAAGGATTTGTTATGAATTGAGGTGTCCTTTATTAAAAAGAAAATTTTACTTACAAATTTTTGTAGGCAAATTTGTTACTATACGTATATATTTATTTATTTTGTGCAGTGATTGTACATAATTTCTATGCGGAGACTAAAAAAACATGAATAATCTTACTAACCGGGACACAGGTTGGACATTGCCTACAACTTGGAGACCACTTCTTCAAGACTGCCGAAACATGGTGAACACCTTTACGCGAGTTGGAGACACGGTCAGTTCTGTGCATACTGGCGTTCCTGAGCCAACAGTGGATCAAAATGAAGTCACTCGCACAATAGACACAAGCAAATTTGACCCCCCACCTAACGCATCATCGCGAACGCGGCGCGATTATATGATGCCCTCGGTACATCATGCGACCTGCGTTGTTACATTCTTCTCCTAGTATATCATCTCTAATACCTTTCAGCCATAAATTTATTTTTCGAAACACATTAAAATCCAAGACTTCAATGTTTGTTTGTGACGAAATAACGCTCCTGTGACCCCCCTGGGTGTTGCAGGTGTTTATGGGCGGCGGTGATTACTTAACATCACGCGACCCACCAGCTCGTTTGTCTCCCTTTGTCATAAAAAAAATTACAAATTACAAATCAGAGAAGACAAAGTATATGGTATAAGAAGAAAAATTCCAAATGATTGGACGATCACTTGTACAGACGTCCCTAATTAAAACAATTACAGTAGTTTACATTGTATTTTCCATTCGATATAATTTCAAATACAAACAGAATCGTAAGATTTCCAGATTGATCGTTCAAAATGACACAAAACAGTATTGTTGCTTCGCAGAAATTCGCTAATACAAGCAAATAAGTTATAGATACGAAATAGGCGTACTAACCTTGAATATGACTTGAACTTGATTGTATCCGAACTAGACGACTGATAATATTACCAACAATAGAACAAGTATATATATTGTCTGCGATTTGAAATGGTTTATATGTCTAGAGACCTTGTAAATGTTATTATATTCCAGTTATATACTAAAATTATATGATACAATAGTATAATATGCGGCTTTATACATATACATAGGCATTGTTTGTTTTCAATATATCACACAATTGAATTAGCCCCAAACTCGAGACTTGTATTATGGAGTCGCATTTTATTATTATTATTTTTTTATGACAGAGGGAGGCAACGAGCAGGCGGGTCACGTGATATTAAGTAATCGCCGTCGCCCATAGACACCGGGGGATCACAGAAGCGTTGCCGGCCTTTAAGGGATTTATACGCGCTTTTCATGAAGGTTCCTATTATTGTTTCTAGTGAAATTGATTGATGACATATAATAAATAGATACTTTATTTTTGTTATAATCTATAATTTCTAAACCAATTCACATTGTTTCAACGGCAAATCTTTCTGATGATGAGATAAAATTTGATTAAAATCAGTTGTTTCGGATTTTATCACGAACGAACACCGTGACAATGATTTTGTCGAGTTTACGTACAAAGAAATCGTTCTTAGTAGAAATTGTCCGAAGTAAACATGAAGTAAATTTTTTTATGTATTGGTATATTTTAAGTCCATTTTTGGGGAACGTGTGGGAATCCAGCGTGGGAATCCACGACTCATCCATCCAGTCACGGACTGGACAGCCGGACAGGTATTCGTACTCACTAAAACCACATGGCTTTAACTTATATCTTTATCTATGACTAAATACGCTAACTAGTATTTATTCTGAAGTAACACTGATTTCTATATGACATGTCTGTTTATTTTACGCGGAATGAATAAAATATGCAATTAGAGAATACGGTAATTCAGTATATAAAATGCATGTTGCTAATTAATAGCGTAGTTCACGTTACGTTAACGTGAACTATTTAACCCAAATTAATCATTGAATTATGAAAATAGCTTTATTTGATAAATTAAAAATACAAAAATCCCCCGACACAATATAACGAAACACACAGTCAAACTTTTAACACCCCTCTTTTTGCGTTGGGGGTTAAAACATAGCTAAGAAAAGTCTCGATTTACTTTCTAACAAAATATAAAATTATCCAAATCGGTTCACCCGTTAGGGTGCTATGATGGCACAGACAGAAAAACACGCACACATACATGTGTGATAGCGATAATATTATCTATACTTTTTATATAGGGGATGAGTTTGTTTGGTTGAATCATTGGTTGATCTCAGAATCTACTGTTCCGATTTGAAGAATTCTTTCACTGTTTGACTTTAGGTTATTTTTAACCGACTTCAAATATGAGTTGGTTCTCAACTCGGCCAGAATTTTTTGGTATCCCATAATTCCCTAGGGGAAAGTGAACAGTGCGGGTGAAACCACAGGGACGGTCGCTAATTTGTAAACAATATCCTTCCTTATCTGGTAAAAGTTTTGCTCTGCCCGTATATTTGTTTCAGATAATGATCACATATTACACTAGAAGTGTTGGTTGGATGACCCTTTCGTCTGAAAACTTTTCTAAACTACGAGTAATGTAAGACAAGAGAGGCGTATAAAAGGGACAAATAACTTGGAATAGTTCGAAGTTTACAGTGTGTCTTATTTAATACCCGCCCAGGCTTCACACGATCTTAAAAACGTTCCTTGTGACCTTAAACCCTAAAAATACCGAATAAAAACCAAAATAAAAACCGGATTAAAAATCCGTTGCGTAGTTTTAAAGATCTAAGCGACATAGGGACAGACAGCGGAAAGAGACTGTTTTATACTATGTAGTGAAGATTACTGACTGATTAACTGACTCACGAAAATCATCATGAAATATCGAAAAGTAGGTACTTTAAAAATAAAAAGAAAATTTAGAATTGGAGCCTCTTTAAAGGGCCTCTAAAAGCAAATACGATTTTGTTTAATTTTCTCTCTTTTAATCTGTCTGTATATTTGTACATCACGAAAAAACTGTAGATGGAAATCAATGCGGTTTTCATATTTGCATCGTAGAAGGTCTAACTTATTACTGTCTGGATACGCCGTAGAAGTAAGTTACTTGCGGGCATAGTCGCGTAATATATACAAGTATAAAAGTACAGATTGTGTCAAAGAGCGGAGAAAATCAGCCAATTACAATATTGATGAGAAAGATTACAAACGTGACTTATCTTGGATTTGTCGCGGGCGGAGGTTACTTTGGAAATTAGATTTCGTTGTTTACGCTCTGAAATATATCGACGAAGCCAGTAATATGTAATCGCGAAGAATATTAGAAAAAAAAAAATTTGGTAAACATACGAGTATTCAATTTCTTGTTAAACTTTATGATTATTTTCATAAAAATAAGTTATGAATACTTTATTGGTATATAATCTGGGTATTGTTGAATGTTTTTCTACCTTTGCATCGAGCCTGCTTTCTGGCCCTACACCTTCTTAAGTACATTATCATTTTAAATAATTTTTTTTATCTATGAACCATTTTTTGAGGATACGCAGAGATATAGTAGGCTAGTAGTTCTATATAAATTATATTAAGTTTATATTTTATACGTAATTTATTTCTTATTTATAGTGCAATAAAGTTTATTTTAATTTTTTTAGAGTATTTCCAACTCATACAACTTAATCAGCTTAAGGTAATAAATTCTCAGAATCTTTATTCGAACTAAGCTACATAGAAAGTTTATAAGCAATAATACTACGAAGCGTAACAATATAGAATTCGTCAATAGAACCTCAATAGAACTTCGGTTAGTCCGCATTCCTACAGACCTCTGAAAGGATTTAAACTTTGTACCGATACATCAAACAGTTACTTTGTTTCTATATTATAGAATGACCGGTGTAATATAGCGAAGTTTTCATTTTGTAAATAGTTTCTGTTCCCAATGTCCCAATTCCCAACCTTATTTCTGTATTACAATACATTTGTTACACGCATAGCTTCAGTTATATACATTTTCTTTACTTAACATTGTATTTAGTGATTGTTACTTAGTTTGGGGCTAACTCAATTTGTGTGATTGGTCCCTATATATTTATTTAATTCAATATGTTTAAATAAAATATGTTTAAATATGTTAAGTTTTGGTATATAGTTTTTATTAAGGTAATGCGTGGCCCGAGTCTGGTAGAGTCCTCCCATAATTTGTTTTTGTTTTATCCAGGTTTTTGCCTAGCTTGGGCACTAGTCTTCTACTGTTTTACGTAAGTAATGTTCATTAACTATATTTTATGGAAGAAATATAGGATTTTATTATTATTATTATAAGTTAGGTATCTTAACAATATCCTGTTGTAATATACTTTTTTAATAACAGTGAAGTACAAAACCAAGTTCAAAATGAAAAATAATAATGAGTTATTATCCTTTACGGCGTAGACAGAGCCAAGACTCGCAAGACTCGAAAGCTGCGTTTAGCAAAATGGTGGGCTTATTGCTGGAGTGGAGATTCAGATATAGTGACAGGTTGCTTGCCCATCGCCTAAGAGAACTCCTGTATTGACTTTTAAAACCTGCGCAGAAAGATTAGCAGCTGGCACATTCTACGTTTTTTATTCGTTTCCAGACTAGCATGGATGCATAGTATTAGTAAAATAACCAAACTAATTAATTATATCGCTTTCCAAACAAGTAATTAAAAAACTCTCGACACATTATAATAAACCACACTTTTAATACCCCTCTTTTTTGCGCCGAGGGTTAAAAACATAGCTAAAACACTCTCGATTAAGTTAACTTTTTAACACAAAAGAATTATCCAAATTGGTTCACCCATTTGGAAGCTACGATGCCACAGACAGATTGACACACACACACTCATTTAGAACTAACTCTTACATCTACGGATTAAGTAGATTGTTTCTTTTGAATACTTAACTAGATTCAGACAAAGTTTACATTAAATCACGAACCAGTGGTCTGTGCATGTGCTCATTTGGTCATTGAATTAGTAAGGAGGAGTCTTAGTGGGCGAGTTGAGGACGTCCTTTATTTCGTGTCAGAGCACACTATAAGGGTTTCTCTTTTAACTGTATTAAGCTGATTGCAGCTGCTTTTTGAGCTAGCTAACTTGTAATCAGTATTTTTATTATTTTCTACTTGCTGTCATCATATTTTTGTGTTTTTATATCTCTGAGGCAGGCCTCGTATCTTGACACAATGAATGTCAGTTCGCATACAGTTAAAACGAAAAGTTCTCGATATATAAAGTACTCGAATAGATAGAGATATACATCTGATCGGTCAGCAAGGGTTATTGGACAATTCACAATCAAATTGTGAACTCAGTGCCGTGTCGGATGGGGGACTATTTTGGTGATTAGGTAATATTTTAGTACGGAAACCGCACGGGGTATACTTGTACCATTAAGAAAATAATCTTAGGTATCCTTCTCAATAAATTCAAGCAAATATTTAGGAAGATACATATATTTTGCTGTCAAAAATTTTTAGTCCATTTTTTCATAATTTTAGTCCATTGAATAAAATCTCTAATCTCATATATTATTTGTGACTAGGTATAATTATAATTATAATATTGGAGCGCGCCGAAGACCGGCGTT
>JADGIL010028001.1:0-10512 GCA_020352625.1 Cactoblastis cactorum | reverse complement strand
AATAAATAAATAAATAAATAATGTTAACCACAATAAAGTGTATAAAAAGGATACCGGTATAATCCCAAAACACTGATAGTCCGTTGTTAATCAACAATTTGAACGGAATATCAATTTTCATACTGTGCAATAAGTTTCAGTGTCGTTTAAATTTTATATGACAGTGGACCTTCTACGCTTGAATTTATTATTATTCATCTGTACCGGCTTTTGGTCTATTCTGGTTAAATATAGCGATTGCTTTTGCGATTGCTGTGAGCCGGTATTTTTAAACGATTGCGACCGTTTTTCCGCGAATTTTAACATTTCGACATTTAACAAATATAAATATAGGTTTTTCTTTTTTACTTACATTTCGACGTGCAAATTCGGATCAAGAATTTTCATTTTATGTCATCATAAAATTTGTTTGTATTAGTTTATTCCTTATCGTAACGACAGTAGTTGCGAATTGATTAACACTATTTTATAAACGTCTTTCTACTTCATATATGTTGAAAATTATTCGATTAAACAGACTAGTATGTGAATTTAGGCGTAAATCTTCCTAGCTCCTCATAAATTTACACGCTGATTATGAAATATTCATGTCAATGTATTATATTATTTTTATATATCCTTAACGATAAAAAACAAAAGATAGAATTGATCAGAATCAATCGTTTATAGTAAGGTTATAATTTAAAGCCATTACAGAATTATAAATATCACCCTAGTTAAGATGGAGTGAAGATATTGAGTAATAATTTTTGTCACATAATCCTTCTTCTACAATTAAAAAAGACAATCTAGCATTGCAATGTAGTCCAAATATTAAAATCACATTAACCCAAACTGCATTAAAATCTATGAAAGATCGAAATGGATGTTTTTATCTATTTCTAGAACGTTTATTATTCTCTTTGCATTATAAGATAAACTTCAGTTGAATATCACAAATCTCCGTCAGGCATTGTTCGGAACACGAGTGGATTTCGTGTATATGGGACATGAAATACAGGTCTCCTGGGCTACCTGTTCTCTTTGAGAGGTATGACGACCGCTTGGGTATATAGGTACTTTATGAATGGTGAATTTAATGGCCGATAAGCTAATGGTATAAATGTTAGTGCAAGAGCTTAGTTAGTTAGTTAGTCTTTAAGTAGGTATTAAAAAAATTACTTCAACTTCATTCTAAATTAATCAAATATACAGGGATATATCACACAAATTGATTTAGCCTAAAAGTAATGAAGAGATGTGTACTTCTATTTTCTAATTCCTACCGTTACCCTGGTTGTCACGCATTCATGCACTCCCAACTACCATCGAATTAAGAAGCTTTGCTGTAAATTTCGGCACTCCTTATCTTTAGTTTTAGTATTATTGATTTTTAGTTGATTATTTTACTATGTATTGACTATTTGATGCCAAAATAAAGAGAGAGAGAAAAAAAAGCTTGTCTGTTAAAAATAATCTGTTATGCTACATGCGAAATAAAAATTTATTGGTTTTATTTATAGATTTTGATAAGCATTAAAAACAAATAGTGTCATGCATAGCTGCTAATATATAGAGCATACATAACACGTACAGCCAACAACAAGTCAATCTAACCAAATTCATGAAGACTCAGACTCGTGCAGTGTAACTTAACATGCAGTTGACTGTAAATTGCGTGTTATAACGTCTTGGTTTCTTCCCGGGATACATTTTTCAGAAATGCTATGATCTGATTGTGCTGAGTCATTCTTTAATAACCACGTTACTATAATAAGTTATAATTACATTTTTAGATTAATTAACTTAACAATGGAGACGTATGTAAGTGGTTCATAAAACATATAATTTGAGAATTCTTATGTTGTAACATTATTGTATTTATTTAATCAAAGAGTGCGATAAAAAATAATATATTTAAAAATGTAAAAAAGGATTCAGTTGTTTTCTATTACTACTATTGTCAAATTTCCCGCTTTTTCTTCATTAACATACAGATGTAATATTTTAAATTTATTTTATAGTAATTAGTTGATATTTTTATTCCCATTACACATTTTCTAAAGAGGTATGTAACCAGCTCTTTTAATTACTATTTAATTAACATGTACAATAATTACATCACGGAGCGACTACCGAAATATGTCAGACAAATATTTGGATATGATTAGTTTTGCAATCACCCATCTAACCTGGTGTTTGATTGTTTAAAACTAATTAACATTAAGTAATTGAATGTTTATTAGCTATTGAGAAATAGATGATAGGTTTATTTGTACAGCTTTGAAATGTTATATTACCAAAGAGTATTTGTTCGTGATACCAAGGCGGCAATTTTTTTTATACGAGTAGCAATTCTAAAATTCATTTGTTTTTCTTTTGTTTTGTTTACGTGAGTATTAAATAAAGTTTTGCTTAGTTAATTAGTGAATGTTGAAATTGTGATAATAGTCAATGCGCTTTTTTAACTGTATTTGACTTCGGCTTAATAATTTGGTAAGATTTAAATTATTTATTTATATTATCAAGTGTTACAAATCAGACTAAATATAATTATAAATTTTATATGGTCATGGCGGCAACTGATCTTGCAATGTACTTTTCACAAGCCAAATTATACAATAAATAAATAAAATATACTAAATCATAATACGGACCTACTCATATTGTAGGGATATGTCTAGTATATATATCATTTTAAAGTCCGATACACTGGCATCTAAACTAGGCCTAGTATACCTTAGATATTAGGTCCTTTCTTTTGTATAACATCGAAAGTATTATTAAATATTCAAAATCAATTAAACTATTATGTGGAAAACGTTTTGAAATTATAATATTTCCAAAATACTTATGTATGTAGATGTTATGATTTTGTGTTCAAAGTATTGCAAAAAACTCCGTTAGATAATCTATATCTTTGTCGACGGGAATATCTATAGAATATTAGCTTTGAAAAAATAAATTGGAGCTACGATCAGGCTGATTGTGTATCTCAGCAGTCTCTTGTGTCAAAATATAGTCCAAATAGACTAATTTGGCTAAAACCCAGCGGATTTGGCTTGCAGCGTCACCAACCACGGGATAAGCTCTATTAGGCACTAAACTGCGAAAAGCAAGTGTGTTGATCCAAAATCACGTCTGTATTCTTTACGAGGCGGACTGAATCCAGAGTTGTGCTTTAACGGCCAATCTTAACTGAATGATGGACTTTTGATGGAGTGAGATTCGGATATAGTGATATGTATGATCTTATTTCTTGAATGTATGTTACATTTTAATCCTCAAAAATATTCCTAATCATTTATAAGTTTTGTCACACTACTATTCTATTCCTTATCAAATGAAATTTCTCATAGTTGTCACTGCAATGTTCAGTTTCGGAGCGAATGTTCTAAATGTTTTGTCCATTGTAAGGGATATCCGGTTAATAGAAGCTTGTTTAATCAACGAAACCTAATATCGTTGTAATTCTAGATTTCTCCTTGTCGAAAACAACAAACAACTCGTAGCTTCCAAATAAATTCGTACAAAATCTTTAGTTATAAATATAAACGAGCTCTAAAACTTTTCGAGTATCCAGGAAGGGTGTCGAAATTTATATTTGCAAATATCAAAAAGAGTTTCGAAAGATGAGAAGTCAATGATGGGAGCCGGTGGAAGTTTTCAACAAACTACGCTAGTTTTGGACGCGATCCCGACAACTTTCCACATAAATCGGGCTTCGTTAATAATTTACCCATTCGGAATCGAGAGCCCTAGAAACCCGAGCGACACAAAGCATTGACAGCGATGATACGTGTTTGTACGAAAACGTAACGAGTGCGCTGTATCTCTTTTGAAACAACCTAGAAAATTCTGCTAGATCTGAGTTAAAGGAAAATTGAGATGTCTGTTTTTCTTAAACTATTAATAGATCGTTGTCACGTGCCGTTTAATTTGGGGACTATTAAATGACTTAAATATCTCTTTGATTGTTTTTTCTTTTTTGGCGTTGATTTAAATTTTTACATTGCTTTAATCTTTTGTACTTTACGGAAGTAGAATTAATTTGTTTTCGTAAGCGCTGTAATAAATTTTAATTAAATATTATTTGGTAACCTTGCCTGAATGGCATAATTACAACAAATTTTGAAGTTGTCATTTACCTAAAATAATATTTAGTTTCTTTTTCAACGAATCTTATAATTTAATATTTATATTTTTCTCTGTTTGAACTAAGAATGATCAAAGTACAACAAACATCATTCGGTTGTCAGAATTATAATAATGGCGAACGCAATTTCATCAATCTCAAAACTTTACTCGGATAAGAGTCGATTTCTGGGAATGAAATAAACAAAGGCCTTCTCGTAAATTTCTTGCTTAGGACGACCTTGTTTACGAGGTGTTCTTGTTGTTCCCACTCCGTTTATGTTTGTATCGGCTAGCGGAGCGCCGTTTATGGTAATGAGGTCTCCAGTGGTAATGCTTACCCCAAAACAAGACAAGAAATCATGACCAAAACTTTTTTACTGTTTCCTCCTGCCAACAAAATGTCCGCTCTACCCAGTATCATTTGAATAACATAGGGCAATTCACCCGCTTGATTCAATATTCAGTTACGGATCGAGAATATTCCCCGAACTGGTATAAATGTTCATTTGATGTAGTAACCGATAACTGAAACCTTTAGAACTCTGAAAGAATTCTACTTTTTATGTCATAAATATTGAATTTATTCTGCGTACATATTAAAATTGATGTGAGTTTTATTTTCGTACTATGTTGTATATTTCGATTCCAGAGGAAAAGATGAAATGGATTTCGACGAAATGAGTTTCTGTAATTTAGAAAATACTCAACTGTTTCCTTGGTTTCGTTTTACGTAGATTGTCTAGGGGAAATATGATTGGCTTATTATTATCATTGCTTTTTTTAAATATAAGTTTATTATTTGGATTGATTTTTTTATTTATATATATTATGTTATGGTCTAGACACCTAGTCCTAGCCGGCTACAACACAAAACCATACCTAACCCTAACCTATGTTCTCGGCTGCACCAAGATGTAGTGGTATGAGCCTGCTGCATGCTTTTTTTAGCCTGTAGCATGAATGGGCCGGCTCATCCGGGGCAGTACCACACTCCCACAGAAGACCGACGCCTGTATGGCGGCTATCAGCCACCATGCTCCGTCCGGTGTGTGGGAGAGCCGGTGGCCCGACTTCGCCCTACCCAAATGGGGATATCATTTACCATTATGAACCTGCTGGATCGAACCCGGGACTTCCTGAGTATCGGTCAAGTACGTGCCGTTACACTACAGAGGTCGTCAGATTTAACAAAGAGAATTAAACAATATTTATATTATACCTCTTACACTATTTGTATTTTAACACAAGAAACATTGTAATGTTATAAAGATACAGCATCAGCGTATTTTTTAAGGGGGATAAAGAGTCAAGTGAGTCTCAAAGACAACGCTGAAGATGTGCCAAAAATATATAAAAATCTCTTTGTTCCAGATCAAAATGTGGCTGCTTCTACTTTTGTTCATGGTTCCGGTCCTGGGTCAACAGTGGGTTCCGTGTTCAGAGTTGAACGACGACCTTCGGTACCCATGCAGGTGTCGAGTGCAGGTCGACCGGGCTCTGCAGCTGAGGATCTTGATGGACTGTGACCGAGTTGTCTTCAATGGGGACTTCCCTCCGCTGCCGTATGGCGCTCCTATCATATCATTCAGTCAGCGTTGGGCCGGAAAACAGTCTCTGCCTACACAGGTATGTTAAAGAATAGACGAATATTTAACAAACTTCTTAAAACAGTCCTTCTTTTTTATTTATTTATTTAAAACTAGCTAATTCCCGGGACTTCGCCAGTCCCTTGCTCGGATACAATAAATTATATCCCTTGGGATCCGTACTTTTTTCCGGGATGATATGCTTATCTTTTAATCCAGGTCATAGTCCATCGCTGTGCCAAATTTCATCCAGATCTGTCTGGTAGTTTTTATGTGATGCGCGTACAAACATACAGACAAAAATTCTAAAAACAATCGTTTTGGCTTCTATACGTCCTATAAAGAGCTAGGGGCTCTTTATATGTTTTTCTTAAATATCTCCGTTGTACAGACATAGCTCAGTTACAATTTTATAATATGTATAGATTATTGTGGAGGGTAGGTTATACTCGTATAAGGTAATATCAATACAAAAAAATACACTATGTTCTGCCATTAGGTTTACAATGTCAAAACTTTTTTTTGACTGTTTTTTTTAATTGTTACTTCTTTTCCTTTAATAAATGTATTTGTATACTCAGTATTGGCTTATGTTATAAAATTAAACGATACAATACCAATAAATAAACGAATCATAAATGATCTCTTTAATATTTTCTTTACTTACATACTTAGCACTGCATACAAAAAAATAAGGGATTCGCTCTCATTGACATTATTATCGACATCACAACAATAGTTGTGATGACACACACACACAGAAGACCGACACCTGAATGGCGGCTGTCAGCCGCTATGCTCCGTTCGGTGAGTGAGAGAGCCGGGGGCCCAACTTCTCCTGCCCTCCCTATTTGGGGAGAAGTTGGGCCCCCGGTTTTTTACAGGCCGGCAACGCTTCTGTAACCCCGCGGGTGTTGCAGTTGTCTATGGGCCGCGGTGATCCCTTAACATCTCGTGACCCGCCTGCTCGTTTGCCTCCCTCTGAAATAAAAAAAAACACAGATTGAGTTAGCCCCAAAGTAAGGTTGAGACTTGTGTTATACATACGATGTCAATGATAATGATGTAATAAATACGTAAGTATATAGATAATCATTCAAGTCCTAAAGAAATCAGAAAACTATCATTTTCCATTATGACTCGGTCGGGAACCGAACCGAATAACGGACAGGCATGTTTACCATTAAACTACTCGGGACTCTGATATTTAACCAGTTATGTTCTATCAATGTGTACATCAATAGTTGTTATAAGTTTATTACATTAAACCAGACAAGCATGCAAAATTCAAGTTTAATCTGAAGAAAATAAGATTCTAAAAAAGGAAAATGACAACCCCAGTTCATAAATTAAATAAAGTAAACTTCTTAACTATTTACTTATATAATAATATAAATACGTATATAATATACGTATAAATTTTATCATTCAAAAATTCATTAAAGTACAATTTTTCCATCATAAAACTATTGAGTCTGATTTTAAATATCGTCAAATATTTATCTTTGATGTTACTTTATATTTTGTTCAAAATCATCACTGCGCACAGTGAACAGTCATCGAATAACTGTCACAATTATATAAAGCATCTTTCAAACAAACAAGTATAATTAAATGATAATTTTTCTTCCACAGAAACATGTCATCTAAACGGAAATCACCGCCGTCAAAATTGCAAGAAGGCGCTGCTGATTCCGACAAGCCTGAGCCCGGCCCTGCCGCCCTGGAGTTCTCAGACCATCCCGAGTCCGACCCAGAACAACAGAACTTCTACAAATTCTCCCCCAGTTGCTCCACAAGGAGCTCAATCAGCGAGGAAGGCTCCAACTACGACGACGAACGGCCGCCTAAAAAGCAAAGATTCGAATCAGACATGACCAATAACCTTTTAGTCCCTGGCCCTTTCCTTGGTCTTCATCAAGTGAACGACCTTCAAGGCAGACGACGCGGCTCCTCAGAATGCAGCAGCCCTGGTGCTGAGGCGAAAGTGTTGGGGCTCTGCAATAACAACAATTCATTGCTCAATCACAACAGCGCACTGTCTCTCGCTCCTCCTCACAAGCGGTCAATGGATGATGTGCTGAAGAGATTAACGTCGAAGATGAATAATAGTACTATTAAAGAAGAAAAGAGGCCGACTCCGTCGACGACGCCGGTGAAACAAAACAAGTGAGTACTTATACATACATACATATGATCACGCCTTTTTCCCATAGACCCCTATTAGGCAGAGACTACATTCTTCCACTTACTACGGTCCTGACATACTTCCTTCGCTTCCTCCACATTCATTAATCTTTTTATACACGCTCATCGGTTAAGGGTACTAATATTGATTTTTAATTAATTACTTCCTGAAATATTAAATTATTAGGTAGTTAGGTACTATGTTATAATATGTTACAGACGAAGTTACGTACTTAGTAGGCATAATAAAATACACATAGCTACAGTACCACGTCTTTATTCCCTGTTGGATAAACAGAGCCAAATGTCTTGAGCCTCTTAAGGGATCGCTTAGTTGAATAGTAGACTCATTAGTCGAATGGAGATTAGATTAATGGCTTGTTTCTAATTAGCTACTTAGAAGTGTTATCCATTTTTAGTTATGTCAGTATCGTGTGCTTTTTTACTGGTCTAGTTTAGTCTAGTCTTTTTTGTGTTATGACACAAGAAGTGGAAGAGGAATAATGATTTTTAATTTTTCTTGTAATAAAATAATGATGTACGTATAAAATTTTCCATGATAATTAGATATAGAAATATTGTTTACACATTTTGAATCATCACTGCACCACCACACACACACACTTCAGTAAACAGTTTCAGGAACTTAAATTATATAACAATTAAAAAAATCTATTTATAGAAAAAAATACATTATCAATGTTATAGCCCCTCAAGGACAATGCACTGTGGCAACGTGCCCAAAAAGCTGGCAGCATTGCATATTTCAATGGCAATACTAATCCTTTGGCTAAAAAAGCTCCCAGGCCTTTAGATCTTTCCTTCGATTAGCCTTTTAAAGATTGATTTTTTAATTAGATCAGAACGGATATGTAATTTAAAAACTTTAAAAAAAAAAATCATTTTGAAACCTAACTGTAAATGACTCTTGACATCATTCAGAACACGATAATGAATGATCATAACGCCAGAACCGTCTCTATTTACATTAGAAACAGCGATAGCCGCGATAACAATACCTTGGATGTATCAGGGTGACCCCACGTTTGTTTTGTCTGAGATTGTTTACTTGCGATACGGAAGTCATCAGCTACGTATATCTCATAGATAGTATTATATTCCATTATCTTACTTATTAACTAGCGATCGTCCCGCGACTTTACCCATATTGCCTAGTTCCAGTTGGTATTACAGGATATTGACTAATTTCTAGCCTGATTGATTAATGGTCAAATAACATTGAACAAACAAAAAAAAGAAACCAAATTTTTCGTTTTCTTATGATAACATTTTTCTCTTCCCAACTCTATAGGTATAAAGTTCAGCTCTTAAATTACATACATTCCATCGTTAAAATAGAAGTTAAAATAACATTTATTACTTTGAATATCGAAAATTACATATGTATATTTTATAGAAATGAGTAATTGTTATACTAAAAATGTGTCTGAAATTTTAAAGAATATAAACTAATATTTATACAATGAATGAATAGTAAAAATCTGTCACTTTTTTAACTGAAAAGTAACTTCTTTCAAGAAAATTAATATACAATTTATGGGGTTGTTGTTCATTTGTCACAAAGTTAATTCGTCACAAATCTATTCAAAATTTAATGTACTGTTGTCTCATGTACAAAGAAACCGTTTCACAAACCAAGAACCAACAAAACACGAACTGAAAAAGCATTGTCCATTACATTTAATGTTGCTAGTTAATTGCTCGAATGCTACATAAAACCGTTGAGACACTTTCATAGCTACCTAGTTTGATTGCTCATAAGCCTGTCATTAAAAACAATGTTGGCGACCACCGGGCTTCGCTATAAAACCCTTACTCGGCTTTTATGTAGCTTAGCGCGGCCGTGGTGGGATATTTTGAGGATGTCCTCAGGTAGTTTACGCTTAGATGTTAAATAGTTTTCAAGCAGAAAATGTAGTATTTAAGAGGTTGATTTTGTGTATAAAATCGAATTATTTATTTTAATTTTTTAAACTTCTAAAGCATCTGAAAAGATGTCAGAAAATATAATAACGTTTAAAACTGTACGATTCTGATAGTTTTTAGCTACCTCCTTGCATCAAGTGCCCGGGTTCGATCCCCGGTTATGTCATAATTAAAAATAATATTTCTGATTGGCCTGAGTCTTAGAAGTTTATTTATATACGTAAAATATAGATTAAGATTTAGATAGTATCCCTTAATACAAGTCTCTATTCTTAAGGGCTGACTCAATTTCTGTTATTTGTCCATATATATATATTTAGTTTATTTTGTATAAGTGTGCTATGTATGTTTTCAGAGACTGACTGGTAACTACACGTATATTAGCCTGGTATTTGATAATGTTCATACATCCCACTTTATAGTAATTAATATTTTAAAAAGCAACATGTTGTACTTGACATACAAAATATTTTTAGACAGGAAAGCTAGGCCGAAGTGCAGAATCTTGTTAATATTCTAATAAAAGAGATTTATATCAACATTTTTATAGCTTATTATAATCTTTACATATAGTAAAAATTGTTGATG
The DNA here is from genome assembly GCA_020352625.1 of Cactoblastis cactorum. Lineage (NCBI taxonomy): Eukaryota > Metazoa > Arthropoda > Insecta > Lepidoptera > Pyralidae > Cactoblastis > Cactoblastis cactorum. The sequence continues at coordinate 88 of JADGIL010028001.1, read as the reverse complement.
ATTGGCCGAAAAGACTGACATAATCACAAACCAAATAAAGTGGGACAAGGAAGGCCTGTTTTGAATTCTGGTTTCTGGTCTGGGAGCG
>JADGIL010027991.1:619-27173 GCA_020352625.1 Cactoblastis cactorum | reverse complement strand
TGCAGTGTCTATTCGGCTCTGGAGATTTGCAGCCTCTGTTGAAAGAGCCTCCTATGCAGCTCTGGAAACTTGCAGCCTCTATTCAGCTCTGGAGTTTTGCAGTCTCTATTGAGAGAGCCTCGTATTTAGCTCTGGAGATTTGCAGTCTCAAAATCAAAAAGTTTTTTTTATTCAAGTAGGACAAACGTTGGCATTTTTGAATCATCATTTTGCTATTCCTTTGCTAATTGTAAAACTACAAACTACCAGCGGAACGACTACTAGGTACTGAGAAAAACAGGTAGAAATAAACTCATCAGTATTGGACCCTACAAGCCTGAAGGGCTTTATCCGATAAGAAATTATTTTGACTATGATGATTACTTCTATTTTAATGCATTTATTTGTTATTGAAATAATTTCTTCGCAGGTTCAAGAATGAAGAGCTTTATGAAGACTATCAAGAGAAGCAGCGCAAAGAGCGAGAACGCAAGATCCAAGAGTACCGTGCCGACATCATCAAACTTTGGGTGAGTTCGTTTCCATTACCTTACTGTCACTACTTACGTCGTCGTTCGTCGTCGTTCGCTTACTGTCATAAGAAGTGATTTTATTTTGCAGAGTTAATTTAATAAAATATTCAATAATTCTACACTGTTCTAGGAGCGAAAGATCTGCTTTCTTCCCGCGTAGACTGTAAAAGGCATTTACGTAAATGGGCCTTAAATCTTCTCATTAGAGATAGGCCAGCATTAATTTTCCCAGTAAACCCACAAATTAGCTAAGCGTGGTCTTCGAGGTTCAAGACTCTTAGCTTCTACCCCGCAACGGAAAAATTCTTGATTCTGTATTTGTACTTATGTTTGAAAGTAATATTTTAAAAGTATATTTTACTCGCCCTGAAGATGGCCTTCTGAATAGGCCGAAACGGTCGTCGGCGATACCGACTAAAAATTGACGTGAATTCTTACCGAGAAAATATACTTTTAATTATGTTATCTCGCGTAACTTTGAATAAATATTTGACGTACTTATTGCTCCTAATTTGAAACGAGTTATCCAATTTAGCGACGAGGACGCGGGTTAAAAAGGATTTGAGTAGAATGTCTGTTTGTAGTGGTGAATAATGAATGGGCCGGCTCGCCCAGGGCAGTACCACACTCCCACAGAAGACCGACGCCTGAATGGCGGCTATCAGCCGCCATGCTCCGTCCGGTGAGCCGGAAGCCGGAGACTCAACTTCTTTTTAAAGACCGGCAACGCTTCTGCGACCCCGCGGATGTTGCAGTTGTCTTACTTAAAAAACAAGTCTATGACATGCTATGTCGTTGATTTCTCGTTGGACAAAAGGGAAAAATGTATTTAAGGTCAGAGTTGTGAATGTATAAACGGCCAATGGCAAAATGCATACTAGAGCTGTATCAAAGATTGTAGTTTTGCCAGTGGAATCAGCATCGTAAACTTTAGTTGTATACTTAATTTTATTATATTTAGCATTAAGTATCTTATATATGTTTTCTGCCCCCCGCAGATATGTTGGAAACATAAAAAAAATACACGTGACAACTTTGCATATAAGTATTGATCTATTCCAGTTGTACTGATAAAAATATCTTTAATAAAAATTTAAAAACATAATACAGTGATTTTTTACATTTAAATTCCTTTATTTTTATTTATATTAGAAAGAGCGAGACGATCGCGAAGCTCGAGAGAAAGCAGAGACTCGCTACTTCTACGGAGAGCTCGCGCTGAAGAAGCTGCGAGACGCCGACAACAAGCTGCTGACGCACGCCGACCATCTCATCAAGGAGGCCGAGGCGCACGGAAGGCCGATCAGACCTCTGCTGAGGGCTGTCGATGTAAGCAACATATTGTGCCTACATTATACGTAACAGGAAAAGTTGAGGTTTCTGAATCTGACAACTTGAACGACACATATTACTTATAACACTTGGCACTTGGCACACACAACTTAATTTCTTAAATTAACTAGATCACCGTATACTACAGTAGATAGTACACTTTAGAACGCGAGAATAGTTTGTAGGAGTTCTACGCTCGATCGTTGACTGACTTGGATCTGTCTGAGCTGAACACTGCGTACGCCCCAAGAACCCTTCCAAGCGCGCTCTACCACTTGGACAAGTAATTTTTTAGTTGCGTTGTACGTCCGGTAGGGGCGCTTGCATTCTTTTGACAGGACGAAAAGGAAAACGGTGCGGGTTCGATTTGTGTATGTATAGTTTAACTAAAGAACTTGTAATTTTCGTTTCTATGTTGCTTGCGTGTTAGCTGGTATTCTAGTACGAATGTTGGCAAGCATGTTCGCCAACATAAAAATATGAATGAATGATAGGCAACATAAAAATGTTGGCTATCATTCATGTTTGTCTTTAGCTAGAATGCTCTTTTCCATGTTTACTTCTGTTTTCATAAATCCATACGTAATATTATAAAAGTGTGTTTGTTTATTTGTTCGTCTTTCACGTCAGATCGGAGCAACGGATCAGTGTGAATTTTTATGTGGAGATAGTTGAAGGTCTGTAGAGTGACATAGGGCTACTTTTTGTCTCTTTCTATTCCCCTTCCAAAGACGCAAGCGAAGCCACGGGCAAAAGCTAGTATTTATTATAAAAGATTCCATACTTTATTGATGTTATAAATTTCCAACAGCGCTACTGCAAGCTGTACCGGCTGTACCCGATGCCGGAGCTGCCGTCATCGCTGAAGGAGCACTTCCAGAATTACGCGCCGTGGGACGCGTCGCGCCCTGACGCCGCGTACCGCGCGCCCGCGCCGCCGCCGCCAGACCTTGGGCCCGACGCGCCCGACGACCACGAGCCGCCAGCGGAGCCCCGCCCCGACCTGCAGGACCATACGTCAGCCAGGAGGGACGGCATGCAGCCCCTCGGACAGGTAATGTATTCTGATGTTGCTGCATCTCAAAGCGCTCTGGGAAATTGCGCGATGAAATGTTTAAAAGCTTTATTTTTAACCCCCGACGCAAAAAGGGGGTGTTATAAGTTTGACGTGTGTGTGTGTGTGTCATTCTGTCTGTGGCGTCATAGCTCCTTCATCGCATCTAATTTTGGTAATGCAAATGCATTGGCTGATAAATGTCCCTACTAGGAATTAATACCACGAAATAAAAATTCGTTCTTATTACATTGTTAGAAGTCAGTTTAGTTCCGCAGCGACCGATCCAGCGCTGCTCTATATTTTTATAGTAAATTGATGATTAAGATAATACACGGATTAATTCAACGATATGTCGCAGACTGAGTCGTACAAACCACCGCCCAAGGTAGAGCGAAAATCGGATGACTACAAGAGGCAAGGAAAAGCCAACGGTTTGCAGCGGAGTCAAAAACAGGTAAGATTGAATTACTCTATCCCAAACGATCTCTATACAAAAAAAATATAACCATGTGATGTAACCAGTGGCGGCGCAAGGTCTAGAAAAAATATGTTTCGCGAGGCCCTCTGATGGTGTAAATAGAAGGGTTTATAAATAAGATGCACTTCAAATTGCGTAAGTATTCTGCTATGTATTAATTTTTAAAAATACACTGTTGTCGTGAACTTTTGCATTTAAAACAATTTTCGGCTTTGAGTCGCAAGGTCCACTGCACTGCGAGGCCATGAGCGGTCCACCACCCACGTCTTTACGCCAGCTCTGGATGTAAAGGTACCTTTAATCCCTCTTTTTAACCCCCGACGCAAAAAGAGGGGTGTTATAAGTTTGACGTGTCTGTCTGTCTGTGTGTCTGTCTGTCTGTGGCATCATAACTCCCGAACGCATGCAGTGTTTTCAATTTAGTTTTTTTTGCATTAAAGGTGACTTATGTGCGAGTGTTTTTAGACATGTTTGATGAAAATCGGTTGAGCCGTTTAAAAGTTGTGGGGAGTGAAAGTGGGGAGAATAACCGAATGTCTGCAAATATACATGGATGGGGTCTCAAATGAAACCGTATTTTTTACTTTTTAAAGGGAAATTACTTAAGTTCTTGTGTCGGGGGTTTTTTAAATTTTTAATTTGAGTTATCCTGACTCAAGTGGGGGTTGAAGTTCAAAATCGATATAATATTTATATGTGTGTGTGTATGTATACACAGCTATATACATATATTGCAGGCTATTTAGTCGCAGAATGTCCAGTGTGGAAAAACATTCAATTATTTATTTTTTGATGTTGTGATTTATTACAAATTTAATTTGAGAAAATTTAAGTAGTGGCAATAAATGCGTTTATTTGACAATAACGACGGCGGTGATTACTTAACATCACGTGACCCACCTGCTCGTGTGCCTCCCTCTGTCATAAAATAAAAACTATCTATACAAGACATCGTTGTGCTTACGAAGAAAAATCTGAAATGTTTAAATTTTAATTTGTACAGTTTGAACGTTCTGCGAAAGGCCACTACTTTCCGTCTGTTATTTTTCGAATTAGACACTTCTCACCCAAACGATGAAGTTAAGCGGTAATAAGTAAAAAACTTTTTCAGCATGACCTGATTCAAGGTTTCCTGCCGCCCATCAAGACCATTCCGTGTACCACGCCCGATTGCAGTTGCGATGCAAAGAAATGAAAAACAGATATTTTTTTTACAAAATAATGTTTATTTCGCTTCAACTTTAGAACGTTAGAGAGCATTTATGGCACAAGTGTGAATGATTTAATATGTGACTAGAGAAATGGTGGATGTCAAATTTATTGTGATTTTACAGTAATAAAATGTAAAAGTACGGGATACGTCCTAATCGGTGTTCACATTAATTTTAGCCTAATTTACAAATTATACAACTAGCTTACTAACAAATCTTTGGTCGCGTTGAGTGTAGATGGTGATGCTCGTTGGGAAACAATCGACTCGATTACGTATAATTTATATTTATCTAAACAAGTACATATAAATGTTACCTTTGCTATCTTTACTTTACTATAATTTAACGTACACGTTTTTCATTTTTAACCGACTTCAAAAAGGAGGTGGTTCTCAATTCGGATAGTTTTTTTTTTTTTTATATTAAATTATATCAGTGATAAATTTGGAGTAAAATCCATTTTAATTTTTCTAGTTAAAACTGTAATTTATACGTAAATCGAGTCATAACAATGTGCCAAAAATATGAAAATATGGAATCGTTTATAAAACACAGCTTTCGTAATACTTTCGTTAGCTTTGGCTTACACAATATTGTCCATCGTTAAACAACAATCGTCATTGTTGGCTCTTTATATTCAAAATTCAAAGCCAATCATGACGAAGGTTTTACAAAACTTTCACGGGTATGTGTAGCTTTTTAAAAAACCTCTACATAAAAAAATCATTAACCAAAATTTTAAAGAGAACTGTCATTTTTGGTAGATTGTTTTATAAATAAAATAAAAATTAATTTGCAAAAATGAATCGCATAAGCCGAACTATGTGAATTTAGTTCATTAGCAAACATTTCATTAGCAAAGATATATTAAAATCACTTTTTAGAATAAATTTTATTAATGGATTCTTGGGCCATGTGGGATATTTTAAATGAATGGAAGAGTTTAAAAAAAGCTACATATTTCCGCTCGTCGTCACAATATGCGGTCGGTCGGCTCGTGTCGCGTCCCTATTCTAACCTAACTTGTACTAGAGTTATTTGAACTCCTTCCTAATACTAATAGATGGCTTGGATTTGTGCTCGCGTGCCTTATTAACTAGTGCGTCCTCCCGTATTGGTTTTATTACTTATTTAAAATCATTGTAGTAAAATTTTTCTTTCGGACGATAATTTGGTATATCCACCATAGAAAACTATAATGCAGTAGTAAATACATACGTTAATAACTCCATTTTGTTAATTACTGCAAAAATAAAGTAAGCATTATTTTATCTTACTTTCAATACGAGTATCAACTTCAATCAAAATCTTATTTTCAAGACTTAAATTTGGGGCTAAAACTCGATTGAGGTAGTTTTCAATAAGTTTTTAGCAAAACAAAATCCAATACGGGAGTTTAAATATTAAATCTAATTATTTCACAAATGTGAAAATATGTCTTCGATAAAAATAACTGACACCGAATATCTTTTCTCAAAAATTAAACTATTGCCATTTCTATCGGCGTCGAGAAATTTCAGAGATGTCAACATTGAAAATATTTGTCAAATAGAGGACACACAGACTTATGTACAACATACAATAAATAAATCTGAAAACTACGACTAAATATGTATACAAAATATCTGTACATAGAAACTGTTATATAAATGGTTCTAAGGCAAGTTTGGACGACACGCGGTGTCTCGGAGACATAACATTTATAACTACATGCCCTTTCGTTTTCGTTGCCTATACGTCAACAAAAATAAACAAAATACATTTAGACAAATTTTGTAACTACATTCGCTCTGGTAAACATAAAATAATAAAAAATTATGGCAGCGAAGATGATAGGGCTTACTTAACATAAAATACATTAAATCATCACTCGCACAAATAAAAAATACAAAGAAAAACAAATAGGCGGAGTGGCAAACATCAAGAAAAACATGGAATCACGTACTCCGTTCAATTTAACCTAGAATAAAACTAAAATAAATTAAGTAACACAACTCTATTCGTTTCGTTTGGCACTAATCTAATACTTATCTTGGCCAACGCAAGGAAATGCATGGAAAATCATTTGTAATCGAAATGCTGGTACGCACCGAAGATTTAATTGACAGATTTTTTTATTTTGTACCCTGTCACTTTTATAATAAAGCTGTCAACTTCAATCAACGCTTGACGCGTACCGACCGCAAACTAATAAAGAATCTCGCAACATGACGTCGCATCGCCTGTTGTCGCGGAGTGTCGATAGATGTCACCAGATGTCCTTCACGGCTGGTCCCTGGCGGAATCCATGGCGTGGTTGAGGCAGCGACTCACCAGCTCCAGCTTGTTGAGGTATGCTGACGCTACTTCGCCGCGGGGGGAGCTGGCGAAATGAAGGTTGGTTATTTTCGGCTTTTATTCTCAAATATATTAAGGTTAAATATATTAAGCAAAAGGAGTCAATAAATAATTCGAAACTTGTCAATTTGCTATATTTTTCAAACACAGTTACACAGTCAAGTCGAAATCTTATTGCAAACACTATGAATACGTAAAAAAATACATTTTCAGTTAATTGACCAATTTAAATGACAGTTTAGTACCGGGTACATGGCAGTGCTAACATCTCCTGATCAGCTCGCAAAAGAAACTGCAGAGAGGGCGTATGTTCAGTAGGTTGCAATTTAATAGAAGATTTGTTAATACAAACCTCAGAATGAAAGGCTCATCGCGAGGTGTGTTGGTGTATGGAGAACGACGGACAAATTCGCCCCCCATCACTGGAAAATTATTATGATAAATATGTAAATACCTAATTTACGATATTAGCTATGTTCACGTCTTAAGATTGTATTATTGATTTTTTGTTTCCTGATTCTGAACCTATAGACGGTAGAGATAACTATGCATGTAATAGGTACAATATTAAGGTTTATTCCCAACGAATTGTAGTCTTCTTCTAGTTAGCTATTAAGGATTTTACACATATCATCCCCTAAAGGGGTGAAAAGAGGTGTCAAAGTTTGTATGGAAAAAAATTAAATCTTTACCGATGAAGTTAAAAGGCACGAATGCTCTTTAAAAAAAAATAAGCAAATGCGTGTATCAGGGATTATTTTTCTAAATTTTGTTTCTTTAGGGGTAAAAAGGGTAGAAAAGAGCCAAGTCAAAAAATTCATCGTCACAGAACTGAAATCAAAATAGCTATGAACTTGATATTTGAATAGAAGTGTGATTTTACCATGACACACCACTTTATAAAGTCGTAATGTTATTTTACTTTGTTCTTTTATAATTAACGCGCAACGAAGTGGGCCCGGTCAGCTAGTATACAAATAAAATACATAGGGACAAATCACACAGATTGAGTTAGCCCCAAAGTAATTTCGAGACTTGTGTTATGGGTACTCAACGATACTATATTTTATAATATAGATAAACACACAAGACCCAAACCAATCAGAGGTCATTTTGCATCATGGCCTAACCAGGGATCGAACCCAGGACCTCCTTCTGAGTATCAAGTACGATAACAGTTACACCACGGAGGTCGTTAATAACCTGTTTAGATAACAAGGACTCACAGGAGGGTGACGGCGGCAGGTTAAGTCTCAGCTCATGTTTGAGCAGGCGCCGCGCCGCGACATCGGGCGGCGCCGCGTAGCGTTCACGCGTCGCTGGCGACCGAGGTTGGAATTGGTTGGAGCTACGGGGGAAGATTGTTGTTAATAACATGACTAAGTACTGATGGTATGAAGGGTAATATTAAGATAGGGTTGCAGTTTAGATCGACGTGTATGTGTCGTTATAAATATGCAATGCGTATTAATAAACATAACGACTTTTTTAGCAGATCATTGCATAACACAAGTAACAACGGAGTAGTAGTATTAGTAGTTAAATATTGATGCCCTGAAGACGTATGAAGAGTAATCAGACCGAAACCAACTAATTGCAATAATCAACGGCAATAACCGTAATCAGTAAATTGAGTTAAATTAAAGTAAGAGCGTACTCGGCAGACTTCCCTACGATGTATTGACGGCAGGCCTTTCAGGAACGTGAACAAAATACGTGAACGGCTTTTTGCATGAGTGGTCTGTGAACAGATGAAAGGCGCAATGTCCATAGTACGACAGTTGAGAAGTTAAAACAATAAAGATAGGAGCACTCACGGAGTGTTGTGCGCGTCCTTGAAAAAGCTGGCGGCGGGTGCGCGCAGTACGGCGTGCGCTGCGAGCGCACGCGCATGCTGCCGTCGCCGCACCAGGAATCCCATTCGCAGCACTATCGTCACCACCGTCGCCACGCATCTGACGCAATGTAATGTGTCGATCATCATCATAGTTCATCTAAATCAATTGGTACTTTCTCCTCGTTCAGCGCTCTTCAAACGCCATAATGTTGGTGCGAATAATAGGTACTTAATTATGCACTAGCAGTTGACCTTTATACTTTTATGATTACCAATGAATTACTTTTTTTAAGAAGATGTGTATGTTAGTTTCAGTTTCTCACAAAAATTATTAAAACAATATCAAAAGCGATTTTATATCAGGGTAAAATATATGATGAAAACCATGGATGCAAAGCCCCGAGACTTTAGCTAAATTATAAAAGCTCTTATCGTTTTATGCAGTTTCTCTCTCAGACGCCATAATTATGTGAGTGACTGTAGCATCTGAACAAAAGATCAACTAATGATAGGTGATCATTGTTGCTCAATACATACAATACTAAAGGCCCCAACGAGAATACGATAGAGTGTAGCCATCATCGAAATACGACATCGGAACCTTCAAGAAAAGAGTATAAATCTCTGAAGGGCCGGCAACGCTTCTGTGACCCCCCGGGTGTTGCAGGTGTCTATAGGCAGCGGTGATCACTTAACATCACGTGACCCGACTGCTCGTTTGCCTCCCTCTTTCATAAAAAAAAAGGCTGTCACAAAAGAGACACTCACCTGAACCGCTTTTTGCCCTTGGTGCGTGGCGGCGGCGCCGGCGGCCGCAGCGAGCGCTCGAGCTCCGCGTAGCCCGCCAGCACGCGCTGCAGGTACCGCTTCTGCCACACTAGCGCCTTGCGGCAGCTCTCCAGCCGCAGGCAGCGCCCGTGCAGATAGCGGAGCTGGGAACGACATATTTATAGTTTAAAGTCACTTACGCCTATGCTACTTTATTTTAGTGGAGTCGATTTTCACGAACTGACGCTACTTGCATTTTACTTATATACATTTTTAAGGTAGCGTGTTTATTTTCTTTAGGTCGTAATTTAATATTCACTTAACTTTTAGTATTATTTAGCAATGTTATAAATGCGTAAGTTAAAAAAACTATTCCTTTGATATAAAAAGATTGCGAATTAAGAAGTAATTTTGCAAGGCAAATCCAAACTATAATATACTCGTATGTACATATTGTACATACATATACCAATTTTATAAAACGGAAGATTGTGTTTGTTTAGTTGAAATGCGATAATCTCAGGAATTGCTGGGCCACTTTGAAAAAATAGCTGATAGTCATGTATAGAAAGGCCACTTTTTATCCCATAATTACCACGGGAACGGAAACAGCGCGTAAAACCGCGGGACGGTCGCTAGTTTAAAATATTCAAATATAGTGAACGACTGAAATAATCGATTGACTTTAAACTTTTATCTTCAACATAAAAAAATAACCGATATAACATTGAAATGCAATTAAATCCTAATAGAAGATAAGCAAGGATGTTAAAAATAATAAGAAAAAATCTTTTAGAAAAACCAAAAACAATAGTTGATCTTTGCTCATCGTGCGACCTCTTCGATGTCAAATGTCATCGAAATTCGAAGATGGAATGTGTTTGTCACATAGAAATAACATTACAGAATAGTATACCGCGTCACGTCGACTTCAAAGCATCGGTGATGACGCGCCTTAGATCAAATCCACGCATTCACAATTTTTTTTAACACCAATCAGTTTATGATGAGAATTAGGAAATAGTCGACAAACTCGCAAGGAATGGAGTCTCTTAAGAACGACGCGTCCATTATACCGCAGATGGTGTAAGTACTTCCTGAAATTCTTTAAAAAAATGATATAAATTAGGGATTTTATACAAAAACGATTGGTGTGAGTTAACAGCAATTCACACGGCTTTATAAATTTAAAAATTTTGTCAGAATTACTTGAAATGGCTGGTTTTACACTGTAGACAGGTATCGAGTGTATTTGCTGATAATATGCTTTACGTGACCACAACTTTAGAGTGATATGTGATTATTAGAGCAGGGCAGGCAGATGATGATGATGTGATTGTTTGGGAGATCAACAGCTTGATATATAACAAAATGTCTATTGTTAAGTTTTATAATAATTGTGATAAGTAACGGTAATATGACAGCATGTGCGGTGACCATCCATCGGTAACAAAAGCGGACGCGACCAAGGAAGACAAGGAGAAGGAGAAACAAAAGGAGAAGCTGCCAATGTCGTATGCCAGAATATCGCCCACCGTGAGTCTTATCTTCATTTAAGTCGTAAACATCACTTTTCATTTTATAATTGATTTTGTAGAGGTGAAATTTCAGAAGTTTGTGATTAAGTTAAACACAATCGAGTTAATCTTTACTGCTCAACGCACAAGTTTATCGGAACACTGAACTGTCGTAACTTGTCGTCAGTCGTCGGGCACAGAGCGTAGCGGCCGCGACTGCGCGCGCGCCCCGTCGGCGGAGGCGGTGTCGCGGCGCTGGGAGGCGCGGCGGCGCGTGCTGTCGGCGGACGCGGTCGCGCGCGGCGAATTCGACCCCGCAGCGCCGCCCGACCGCTCCATCGTGCAAGGTCAGCTTTCAATTTCTTATCGTTATATTAGAGAGACTTTAGTGTAGTAGGGTAAGGTCAATAAAAAGTCCTTTCAGTTTCAATGTTATTATTATTATAACCCTGCATATCTTTGGCGATAAAAGGCTCTAATGATGTGAAAGCTCTCTATTGCAGTAAAACAGCTTTTTTTTCAGTTCAATATCGTGGATCGTACTATATTAATTTGGTACGGACCCATGGTATCATATTATCAAATCATTGTTTGAGGGTCTATCTTTAGTTGCAATCTCCCTTTTGAGCAACATTTTTTTTTTATGAAAGAGGGAGGCGAACTAGCAGGCATGTGATGTTAAGTGATCAAAGTGATCACAGTGATCACCCATACACACCTGCAACACCCGGGGGGTCACAGAAACGTTGCCGACCTGTATACGCTCTTTTCTTGAAGGGTTTTCAATAGTACTTTTTACCATGAGGCGACGGCACCACTTCCCATTTAACTAAAGTGCTTCGCGTCGATTTCTAGCACTGGTCGTCAGATCAAATTGATCTTAATATATTTTCACAAAGTATTTTCTTCATAACTGAAGGTGAAGACACTCGATTAATATGATTTCTTAGCAGGACATTTGTGGTGAAAAGTAGATATGTATTATAGCAGCGCTGGGCAGCTTCCGCTGGCCGCCGTACCTGCTTGCGGTGTGGGTGGCGGTCCTGCTGCTGACGCACGTGCTGCACGCGCTCGCCGCCGCGCTCGACCGCGCGCTGCCGCCGCTCAAGTCAGTACAGATTATTTTTTTTCCTTTCTCTCTTAAATTTTTATATACATATAATATACTTATAAACATGACTGCTTTTCAGCAATTATCGTTTCACTTTGCATGAACACTAAAGTGTTCGTTTTCAAGTACTGTGTGATGTGTGACCGAACTAAAACACGTTTCACGAATTCCTAAACTACGATAGATTAGTAGTGTGATTTTTCTACCATCTACAATAAAACAAACGTCTCATAAAATAGCATTTATTTTAATGAATTTTAATTCGGTAGGAAGCACGCGCGACAATATCTATCATATTTTAATCCCAATTTATTTTTCATTTGGCAGAAAAGTGTGCCAGTACTTCCGCGCATGGGCGGAGGAGTCGTGGCAGGCGGAGGATCGGGCTGCGAGGGCGGTGGCGCTGGCCGCGCTGACGGCGGCGCTGTACGTAGCGTACGCGGCGCTGTGCGCGCTGCACTGCGCATGCGTGTGGGCGATCGAACCGCTGTGCGACGATGACGACCCAAAACCCACCGCCAGCGCTGCCAGCCTCCGCCCCGCAGTTTGACCATTCAATTCCATCATCGTTTAGGCCGTAAAATTATCAGCGAATACAATATCTATATCACGGATTGCTTTATTTTACTGTCCAATTATGGTACTATAAAGTTTATTTTTGTATAGCTATAGATGTGACACAAGCAATATTATTGTGAAGTATATATGATAAATAGCAAATAATATTGTATCAAAATATGTAGCTCTATTTTAACTGACGCTGCAAAAATAAAGGTAAGATTTGGATTCCTCATACTTTCCAAACCTGACACACATTATGTGCAATGTCCATACATAAAACGTATATATAACAAAATAAAAAAAAATTGCTGTCACATCCATCAAGACATAAATAGACAATGTAGTTTTTAAATTTTTTATTGTTATAAGTTGAAGTTGTTATAAGAATGTTATTAAAATATATTTTGCCCCTTCAAGAAAACGTTGGTTTGTTTATAAAGGTTCCAATGTTACTTTATTCTCAACAAAACATATAAAAACATCACATTTAAGTACGTACCGCATGGTCTTTCTCATCGGGCTGCTGCAGCTGTGTCGTCAGCAGCTGCACCTTCTCCGCCAGCTGCAGCTTCTCAGTGCGCAAAGTCTGGATCTCCGGGCCGTTGCTCTCGAGCAGACATTTCTTGAGGTTGGCTATCTCGCGGGTCAGCTCGCTTTTGTGAGCTTCAATCTCGGTCTGTGGATGATGAAAACAATTAAAATTGTAACTATGAATTTAACAGGTACAAGGGACGTTTATTTTTGAATATCGAAATTTTATTCAATATATTAAGTCCCTGTAGCGACATTTTGCGAAAGAGACGTTTTGCGACAAAGCCGTTCAGATAAGTTTATTGCGAGAATGGTGAGTAGAGTATGTGAGAAGACTCACCAGCGCGTCGGCGACGTCCGCGCGGCGGTCGGCGGCCGCCAGCTTGGCGAGGCGGCGCTCCAGCTCCTCTATTTTGCTATTCCTGCTGCCCAACAGCTCTTTAGCTCGCAGCAGTTCTACGCTCGTGTCGTGTTTTTGTCTGAAACAATTTATTTATTAAATACAAAAATATTATAACGAGAATATTTGTATTTTTATTTGCAACAAATTAACTCGAACACTACAAGACCGATTCTGATGATATTTGGCACAAATGGACTAGACTTTCTAGAGTAACAATGTTCAGTAATTCTCACGGTAAGGGAAGAATGCGAAATGGAAAATGAGAATGGCTTTAATTTAAGTATATATATATTTTTCAATATTTTTAGAATATTTATCTTTTTCAAAATCACAATTTTTCATCAGAAATTAGACCTTTAAATATGTTTCAAGTCAAAAAATTTGCTATAATAAAAAAACAAACAACCCATTTTTTTTTCTTTTTATTGAGAGATTAGCATAGATTTTATTGTAATCACCTCTTAGTGTCGGCGAGTTCCGCTCGCAGCGCAGAACAAGCTTCGGCGCGGGCGTCAGCCTCTCGCTGCGCCTGCAGCTTGTAGTGCTCCAGCATGGCCTGCAGGTCGCCGTAGCGTGCGCGCTCCACCTCCAGCTTCGATTTTAGTAGGTTGATTTCGCCTTTCAGCTGTTCATTGGTTTCGATCTGATTGGCAAAAATATATTCATTACATGTGTTTTTGACCGATTTAAAAAAAGGAGTTTTCTGTTTGAATTAGACCAATGGAAGGTACAAAAATGTACTCCATCATATTTTACTCTGTGCTTCGCCCATGCAAACTTCAAATAACAAAAAATCATAATAAATTGTAGCCTGTATTATTCTGATCTATAGGCTGTATTTCTGTAGTTTCATAAAAAATCGTTAAGAAGGTTTTTGTAAAAAAGAATGTAAGGAATACATTATTACGGAACAACAAACAAAAACAATAACATAATATAAATTTTGTAACCAACCAAATTATTCACGGTTACTTTACATACAGTTTGTTTAAAAAAGTTTCTGCTAGTAAGAAACATAACTTTTAAAAAGATGAAGTTTGGATTAATTGACATCCATAGTAGATGTTTAGGCTACGCGTAACATTATGTATAACAATAATTTCACCTTACACTACAACAATGCGCGTAACCTACAATATTTTCTAAAATTAGTTTAATAATCTCACTCGTTAGATTCATACATCGTATTTATTAATACCTTTCCGCCATTAAGTCTATCATGCATTTCGACATGAATCTACATGCGTGGAAACCCTACATACAAGGGTTCGTGCATTGTGGTCCTTCGAGTCAGATATGACGCCCGTATATTTTGATCCTTCGAGCCGGATACAAGGACCTATACAGTATATAGATTATAATATTAACATGAAGATGTTAGAAATCTAATAAATAAGCATACGAAATTCTGGCACATTCCATGTAGGTACCTGATCTTGCAGCAGCTGGCGCGTGCCGTGGTCGGAGTGATCGAGCAACTGTCGCTCCAGCTGCGCCGTGCGCGCGCGCAGACGCTGCTCCCGCTGCTGCAGCTCAAGCTCCGACTGCATCGCGCTCTCCAGCCGCTTCTTCAGGATCTGGATCATGTTCGAGTCTTGGTTCTGGGAAACCAATCTTAAGTTTGAGTATTGGAAGACGCGAACTTATGGCACGGCAGCCCGTTTCAAAGTTATGTAAAAGTTTAAATATTTTCATTCAAATAGATAGGTTCTATTGAATCGTTGTAGTTAATGTTCATTTAGTAAAGACTGACATCAATAATTTACTTTTTGTTCAGTTTGTCACGTCATATCGCCCCCGAGTAAAATTTTAAGGACAATGGATATCATAGACAATATGAGAACCAATAACCGGTCGACAAAAAAATGATTAATAATATCACACGAAAAAACCAATATGAAGATGCTAAACATTGAAAATTGTTGTACGGTAAATTGTAAAGTGGCGCTATTCTACATATCAAATTAACCTTTATTACCGCAACATAAACACGCAAAGTTCTCTGGTCTGCAGTTAGATACATTGTTTTTAGAATTCTGTACCCGAAGAGTAAAACGGGACCCTATTACTAAGACTGCGCTGTCCGTCCGTCTATCTGTCTGTTCCCAGGTTGGATCATATGAATCGTAATAGCTAGACAATAAAATTTTCGCAGATGATGTATGTATATGAAAATAAACAAAGAGATTTCCTAAAACCCACACAACAAACGTGTTTTTGCCGACTTTTATGCCGATAGTCGTTCGGAACTCTTGGTGCACGAGTCCGACTCGCATTTGGCCGATTTTATTATTTAGCCTCCAGATGCTATAAAACAAATTCACCCCTTTTCTTCCAAACTTTCATGCAGTAATATAGTCAAACTTATATGCCGATACTTGTACATACCTGTAGACTATCAGCGGTGTCTTTCTGTGTGTCCAATAGAAGCTGAAGCCGCGCTGAGTTGTCACGTTCAGCTTCGTACCGCAGCTTGCTGGTTTGCCAATCCTGCACTAGTTTGTCACGGATCCTAGCGAGTAAAAGATATTTAATTATATTAAATAATAAACTATAATGCTTTATATAACAATCACTAAAGTAGATAAACAGGTCTACTAAAGGTTACTTTGGGAAGGATACATCTGAAAATTTACTTAGTTCTCTAAATTTCCGATTTCACAATCTACAATGAAAAATAAGCAGATAACAATTTTTTTTTCACGAAGTAGGAAATACCTGTTAAGTTCTGTGATGAGAGCGTCCTTGTCTAACAATCGGGATTCCAAGTTATTGACCTGCAGCTGCAGCTTTTCATTTTCGGCCCGCAGGCGGTTGAGCCGCTCCGACGACGACGAGTGGATTGAACTCGACGACCTTTCAAAATAGCGATGTGGAGTTCATTAAAAAAATAATATTCTGAGGATATTGAGAAATAAAGATCCGCCAAATTACGTCATTCTCATTTATCGTATATTTATTTTCCATAATTAAATAATTTTATTTTCAATTTGGCTATTAAAAAACTCACTCAACTAAATTACTGTAGTGTCTACATGCCGCTATTGAAAAAAAGGTGTGATCATTATTACAACTAAATCTATACTAATATTATAAAGAGGAAAAGATTGTAATTTTGTTGTTTATTTGTAAGGGCTAATCTTCGGAAATACTGAACCGATCATGAAAATTCTTTCACAAACAGAAATCTATACAATTCACACTATTCAAGGGGCGTTAAAATATAGCCTATCGCACTCCTGAATAGTATAGCTTTCTGATTGTGAAAGAATTTAATGATCGGTTCATATTTCCAAAGATTAGCCCATATAAAAAAAGAAAGTTATAAAATTTTCCTCTTTATCATATTAGGATAGATATTTTATTTAACGTCATTTGACATTTCAACATGATGACATCATAAGCTGTTATACAAACCCCATAAATCCGCTTTTTGCTTGTTCGTTGTGTTTTGACTCGTCAACTATCCTATTTTACCTTATAGCAGAGAAAAATAAAATGTTAGGAGATTGACAATCTATATAAATACATCTACTTACTTTGACGTATTCAAAGCCAATCTTGGTATATCCTCACGTTCGTCGCTGCTCGCGGATAGAATCTGATGAAAAGGATTACAATATTTAACAACAGTTTAAGAATTACCTATATTTATGGTGCAGTAACACAAATGCACTATAAATGGACATTAATCTGTTAAAAATTTTGGAAACTTTTTAACAATCGTGGAGTAAATCTGTAAAATTACACGCAAGTGAGAGCGTTTGCAAGACTCCGAAAATAGTTATTGACTATTTTGGATTTGCAGCAGAGGCGACTAATATAAGAGGATAGTTTTGTATATAATATATTTACTAAGATATTACTTCGCCACACAATTACAATAATTTATTTTCTCTATTAATCGACCGACTGTCACGCCTGAATCTTTATACAGTTCTCTTTTTCAGACACGAAACATTGCGTAGACTAAATAATTACTTTACACATAGAACAAAGCTCTCTTTGAAACCTAACTAAGGCGGGCCGCGCAAAGGAATAGCAATTCGCCTTAAATCTCTTATCTTTTGACATATCATATACAATCGACGTTCCATGAAGCTCGATGCTGGCTAAGCAGTTGTCGTTGCCAACACGGCCATGCATAAAATGTTAGGAGGCCTGCATTTAAAGTAAATAAACGTCAAGCCATTTTTACTGATAATTTATCTATTTGCCTATCTTTAAGTCACTAGGTCACTAGGATTTCAACTCAGCCGGCTGAGTAGTTTTTTAACAAACTAGCTGTGAACAGCCGCACGAGTGATTTAATAAGGTTTTTTATTTATGGCGTGGCGTATTAAAAAAATATGGCGTTAAATCATGATGAATATATTATTTCAACATAAATGTTGCAAATAATACTACAGACACAACCGTTTGTGTTCCTCGTTCCGCAATATCTCTGTATTCTCGTTTTTACACTAAATTCATTATTTTAGTTCACATTTCAAACTATATTAGATATCTTTCTAGTGGAGCGACAACCTTCTACGTCAGGTACGGCCTCATCCCCGATACAGTACAGTTCTCTAAAAGTATAAAGGTGAGAGCACCTGTTCCATGATGTCCTCGTCGAGGGTGTGGCTGTAGTGCAGCTGGTCGCGCAGCGCGCGCTCCAGCTCCGCCGTGGGCGAGCGCGCGGTGCTGCGAGACGACACCACCATGACGTTCTCTGCCACTGGCGTCGCCCGCCCACCCATCCTGCCCGCCAGAACATTACAACTGAGCAGGCAAATAAACATGCGACCCTAGTGGTGGGAAGCGATCACTGCAACCTATAGACGCCTATATAAGTTTCTCACGCGCATTACAACCGCCATTTTGAGGAGCCAATTTACCTCTGGCTCTCTCATAGAACGAAGAATAGAAACTAATAAATATATAAATAAATAATGCTACTCGAACATAATCAAATATAAATATTAAACTATAAAGTTTTATTTTTAAAAGTATACTAAAAATATATACACTGGAAGTCTACTAAAGTTTAAATAGAAATATATAATTATTTTATAATTGACTATTGTAAACTCTAGCGGTAGGGCATAATGTAACTAATATTTTCAACATCTAATTATTAGAAACCATAGTACCCGACTCACCTGTCCATCAAGTCCTTCATATCCTGCAGCTCCATTTCCAATTCCTGACATCTATCTACTTTCTCTCGTAATTTTGCTTTTAACTCCGATACGTTCGACTCTTCTCGTAACCTGCCAAAAACATTGATTAAAATATTAAATGTAAGCACTGTGATACTACGTTAGCCTAAAATGTTAATGCTATTAAACACTAGCAGTTAATCGGGGGGTCGAACGGCTAACCGCTTTTACTTTTTAAAACGGATTTGTAAATGCACGTACTCGACAAAATCGATACAAAAATAAAACCGTGCAGTTAGCCGTTCCAGCAGTTAATAGCTAGTACGTGAGGGTACTAAGGGTCGCTTTTCGCAATTCTTATGTAAACAGATATACGACCCATCTGATAAAAAGCGACTAGTGGCAACAATGCAATCATTTCTGAAAAACTTTTTTACCTGGCCGTGAGATGTTGAAGCTGCTCATTGATCAGCTGTTTCTCAGCGGTGAGCTGTTCCACCTGCAGCTGTAGCGCCTGGTTCCTGCCCTCCAGCTCCTTGCTGTTGGCGTCCCTCTCCGCCGCCTGCTTGCTGGCCAGCCCCAGGCTGTTCTTCAGCTCAGTCACGTCTAACTTAGCTTTCGCTAGCTCAAATGCCTGTTATGATTAAGGATTTTTATTAATGATTATTAAGGTTTTGAGAGTAGGTAATTTTTGGCAAGTAGGTAATTAATCTATATGTAAAAATCTATTTTTGTTTTGTTAAATCCAACTTGTTGTTTGGGAGTTTCTTTCACACCCTGGGGTGTTTCAGGTGTCTATAGGCGGCGGTGATCACTTAAAATCGTGTGACCCGCCTGCTCGTTTGCCTCCTTCTTTCATAAAAAAAAACAAGGCAAGTTCCAAAGCAATAAATAGTATAATGTCATAATATTTTTACGGCTGCGTTGTTGTATACATTGCAGCTTGATTAAGATATATGTAATAAATACTGACGTGAAAAGTGCCTCTGGAGTTATAGTTCTTTAAATTATAAATATTTTTATTCATAAAGATAAAAATATACCTTATCATTGAGCTCCTTCTTGTTAAAGTCCAGTTCGTGTTGCAACAACGAAATCTGCTTTCTTATCTTAACCAGTTGCTTTTTATCACTAGTGGCATCCCTCTCTTTCCGCACCTCTCCCTCTCCCGCCTTGCTGCGGGGCGATGGACTGCGAGACACCATCTTCAATTGCTCCTTCAAAGATGCTACTTCCTCATGGAAAGAATTTATATCTTCATGTAATATTTCTATCTCTGTCTCCTTGTCTTTCAGTTTGTCTGTTAACAACTTCAGCTCGTCTATCTTCGTTGTCAATTCCTGGTTCAAAGAACTCAAATGTTCTTTCTCACTTTCGCTGTTTTGTAACTTAATCGATGCATTCTCTTGTTCTTTTTCCAATTTTGTCAGTTTCTGTTTTAATTCGTTATTGTTTGATATCAAGTTGTTGTTTTCTTCCTTAGCCTCAGTCAAGTCGCGGGTCAAAGCTTCAACCGTATCTTGTAATTGGAATAGCTCATTAGACTTTTCTTCGAATGCCTCCTTCAAATTCTCGAATTCTTCAGTTTTATCGTTGAGACATCTTTGCAAGTCATCAAATCTATCTAAGTGCTGATTTAAACTATCTATCTGTTGATTCTTTTCGGAAACTAATTGCTCTAATTTGTTGAGTACGTTTACTTTCTCTTTCAACTGGTGGTTTTCCGATTCAATCTTTTCTAAGGAAGTATTTCTACTTTTAAGTTCGTCAATTTTAACTTCGAGCTCTGTTAATTTGTTAGTTAAATTACGTTTCTCTTTAGCTAATTCCAAAATCATATTTTCTCGTCTTAATATATCTTCTTTTAATAAGTGTAAATCTTTCGATTTATCATTGACCTCTTGGGAAAGCTCAGCTACTCTCTGTTCAAGTAATTTTTTGTTCGACGAAAAGTTTTCCAGCTGGTTTTCGTAAAACTTTTTATCGTTCTCCATCGTAGCCATTGTATTTTCTAATAAACCTTTCAGTTCCTCGACTTCTTCTTTGAGAGCTGGAAACTCACAAAGTTGTTCTTCGGCGTTCTTCAATTCTGATTTACAGTTTTCTAATTCAGACTTAGATTTTTTGATCTCGTGTTTCAATTGAGTTAAAATTTCAGGGAAATTTTCTTGTTTTATGTCCAATGTTATTCCTAATTCTCTTAGTGAAGTGAATTCTTCTTCGTCATGAGTTCTGTTGTCATGTGACGGTTCGATTGAGAAATCAATCTTTTTGGGATGCACGCTCGTATCTTTGCTTTCGCTGACGTCCCTATTCGGATACATCGAGCAGTTGTCAGGTATATTTTGAGCAGTGGAATGCTTCACGCTATCTCCAAATTTATCTATAGTTCCGAACATCGTAGTTTCGTTGACATTTCGTTTGTATTGTTTGATCAAATCTTTATTTTGAGTGGAAGTAAGATGCGTCGGCAGTGAATCAGCCCTCGGTGTGTGTTGTACGTCGTAATGATCGGGTTCAATGTTTAAAGAGCTCATGTTCGCTCGTGAGAATTCTGGCGGCAACGTCCTAATTAGTTGGCTTTTTTCTCTGACATCAGTGGCGTAAGGCGCGCCGGATATGTTCATATTGTGAGCCTTCATTTCCGCCCGTCTCATTTGCAAGTCTTGTTCGTCAAATTCTGATATAGACACAATATCGCTGAGTGTTCGCGCAGAAGCTTTCCCTTCGATAACATCACTTTTCTCGTCCCTCTGGTTGTCATCTTCTAATTTTAGAGCTGCAAAGTTAACAATGACTCAGTATTCATGGAGTAATTGGTTCACGGGTTAGAGTCTAGACAAACAGATCAGTCATCGTGTTAACTCGAATTAACGCTAGTTGGACAACCTCCAAAATTATGGTTCTAATTTTCAGATTAGGAATTTAGGATACTTTAAATATTTTATGTTAAGTTGTATATTAGTGAATAGAAAATATAAAAGTGTACATAAAATTGTTAAAATTTTACTCGATGATTAATATCATTTCTAACAAGTAAACTTATATATGTAAAGGGTGGCCCGCAGACCTATGACGTACAGTTTCTTATAAAACTAAAAGTCAAATAATATTAGCGTATATGCCAGTTTAATCAAATCAATTCGTAAGCCAGACATTTTTTATTCCCGCGACTCTTGGCTTTGTCTACCCCATAAGGGATAGATACTGTATCTGTATCTTACATTTCGTAATAGCACCATTGGATATTCAAAGGTCGATCTTAAAAATAAAATCTAAAATAGTACATAAAGGTATAACTGACCCAATAGCTCCTGCAGCTGTTCCTCCTTCTCCGCCAGCTCCCTGCGCTGGTCTCGCAGCTGCGCCTGCAGCTCCTCCTTGTCGGCCTCCAGGCTACGCGCCAGCGTTTCCAGTTGGCCGATGCGGCTCTGCGCGGCGGATAGCTCGCGTTCTAGGATTATCACTTTGTCTTTCGGATTGCCTGGAACAAATACGCTTTTTAGGATTTTTGATGATGGCTATGAAGTTGGAATATTTTAATTACTTACCGCAGGTCGCAATAGTAATAGTAGTTCAGATTTGTAGTTTTATAAGAAATTAATGAAACATGGCTTAATATAACTTCATTCATATCAATACATTTACTGTTTTTCATGAGATATGCACAACTTGTATGCATAATGAGAAGAGTCGTTATAGTCATCTGTTTTCTCTAGTTGTACTTTATTACAATTTAAAATATTGTAGGTCTTCCGAATATATAAATTTTAAAAAAATTTGTTACTCTACTATGTCTCATCCACTGAACAGATTACGATTAAATTAAATATCACGTTTACAGTAAAACCTGAAACAACTTCAAATTGATTCGCCTCAAATTTCTTTCACAAAAAGGAGCCCTACATGATTTCATCAAGGAAGTACAACATTCTTCTTTTAAATATTTTTATATTTCACACATATTCGAAACAAAAGCCGCAACATTACTCACATAAGTTTCCATACAGCGTGTGATGCTGATCGTGAAGCCTGTCCCTCTCCTCCAGCGTCTGCTTTAAGCGTGTCAGCTGCTTATCTTTCGATTCCAGCTCTTCTTTCATGCGCTGTATCTGTTGGGAGTAAAGATTTAAAAAATATTTTACAGCTATGTAATGTTCTAATAATTTAAATCTATTTTAATACCTTATGTAACACTACCTAATATTTTTTTATGGAAGAAGGAGGCAAACAAGCAGGCGGGTCATGTGATGTTATATGATCACCGCCACCATAGTCACCCGCAACACTCGAGGGGTCCCAGAAGCGTTGCCGGCCTTTCTGCCGCCTGTGTAATTTCTACTAAATGTTGCAATATTGCTTTTTAAGTTTTATTTCGTTGAAATAAAATGCATTCCACGAGCAGCTTGTAAAAGGGAGTCAATAGGCAATGGGCTACTAACATATCAATATATCGGAATATCCATTCCACCAATAAGCTCACCATTTAGTCAAGCGTGGTCTTCGAATCTTACGATTCTTGGCTCTGTCCACTCCTTAAGGGAAAAAGACGTGATTGTTCTTCTGCCGCTGCTTCCACGTCGTTCCTTTACTGCTGGAGATGCGCTAGTGATATGATCGAGACATATTCCTCACCTCGGCGTTAGCGTCGTGGAGCTGCACGCACAGCTGGCTGGCGGCGTGGTGCGCCAGCGCCTCGGCATCGTTCCTCTGCTGCTGGAGACGCGCTGACAGCGACGATATCTTCAGCGCTTGCTCCGACATCCGTGCTTGGAGGACATCTCGCTCAGCTCGCACTTCCTGTGATAAATTATAGGGTGTTATGGAATGGTGATGATGATTAGGAGACTGAGTGGCTATATACAAACTATTACTCCAATAGTTTAAAACAGATTATATGAATTTTTGAACTGCAATTGCTTTCTTAATGGAAAAGAAATGAAATGAAGGGAATTCCTGGACAGATGGAAGATGTCTCTTCTATTTCAAGCAGGATTTTTATTTATTTATCGGTGTTTAAATTTATAAAGTTACTATAAAGTTAATTTTTTTAAAAATTAACAACAATGTTTCTACACTTTCAATACTTCAAAGATCAGAAATTAATAGTTTTCAAGCCTTACGGTTTGTTCGAGTATGCAGATGTAACGACTGCGAGTCAAACAGTTAATGTTACCGGGTTACTGTGAGCTAAATTTAACCGCGTCCTGATTTACAACATATACAAAATAAAATGTGCAAACTTTAATAAAATATCCAAACTTAAATAAGTATTACATATATTTAAGAAATGGGAGGTAAAGGGAATAATTGGGATCTTTATAACCTGTCTATCCTACTTTCCCGCCGGAAATAATGGGACATATGTGCGCATGTGCACTAATAATATTGTCGCGGCGTCTAAAACCGTCCTATCAATGTAACATGACCTTCAAACGATTCTCTATCACAATTCACAGCTGAAGCTTGCTCAAAAGCGTTGTAAAGGCTATCAATTGAAAATTATTGCGAATAACTAGCACATAATTGCCTGAACAAGCGTATATAGAAACGATATGATGATAAAGATTAATGTTTCGTTATAAGACTTTGTCGATATACCTATAATGTTAAAACAACGAGGAAAAATAAATAAATCATTTTAATTTCTCTTACACATTATATACTCTATATTTACTTCTATATATTACTATATCCTCCCCACATACATTTTCCTACCGATAAAAGATGATAATATTAATGCTTGCAGTGTTTTACTTTAACAAGTAACAAAAATAATTTTTAAAAATTACTAAAACTAAAACTCCTTATTAAAAATCGACTTGTCTCGCCTTAAATATCATACGTAAGTAAATTATTCATTATATTTAAGATATTATAATATACATAAGATGAAGAAATCGATAAGAGATATAAATATACCCATTTGCATCGATAAAATTAAGATCTTACGAGTTACGGTGAGTGTTAGTCGCAGACTGTCTGACTGCTTAAAATTATCAAAAGACGTGAAGCGACTGCTAGTCAACTTTTACAGCACCAATCTCTAAGCTACTGTCACATTATTGCGTTTTTGATATATTTTGACAATCTTATGTGATGTACACCGTACATGCACAGTGCACGGACGCGGATTTTGGCACACCGCTAGCTTATACCAAAATAAGAATTAATTGCAACTGGAATGGTTAACTGGTAACATAATTTATGAAAACCTGAAAAAATATCACGTTCGTTGTAAGGAAGCTCCCTTTATATTTATTTCGTTTTAAATATTTGTTATTATAGCGGTAATCAAAATACATAATCTGTGAAAATTTCAACTATCTCGGTTAATGAGATACATGTGACAGATAAACAGACGGACGGACAGCGGAGTCTCTGTAATAGGTTCCCATTTTATCTTTTGAGTAGGGAGCCCTAAAAAAGATCAGGCTAACTTTGTAATTGTTTGTCATTGACATAAAAAAAATTATTTTGTTTTCAATGTAGTTTTTACAAGTTCGCGTTCCCGTCTTTTGACAACTTCAGCGAGCATGTATAAACAACATTTATTTATATCCCGCAGAATCCGATCTAACTGCGTAGCTCGGATATTATACTGTGATATCCGTTCTAAATGAATGAATGTAGTGAAAAAATATTCAGGAATACTGTATTTAATGGGAGTATTTAAATGTAACGCAATATTATTATTTGACTTATATTATTCGCGTTCAGTCACAAAATCAATGTTCCTTCATAATTAATGTTTTTAAACTCTGAATTGTAAATAAGGAAGAATTTAGTAACCTAATAAACCATCTAAATCTAACTAAATGTAAACCATCTAAATCTTAACGCACCAACTACTAACACATCCATCAGTATCTTTGGATTGTCATACAATTTTGGAACCCCGTTGCCAATAAACGACTCACCGTCAAATCCGGTAGTCCCATCACGACGTACTTCCTAATGTAGTTCCAGAGAAACATCACAGGTACAGAGCACTACACATGAACTTGATGACGTCACATGGTGAGATGGTATGGTACAGTGAGGCGCACCTTACGGCAACAGAACACGCTTTGCAGCATCGGGGCTCGGAGCAGACTGAGTGTTGGCTGGCACAGCTGGCCTTACTGGTGCTTCGATGTTGGATTTTGCGTGGATGTGGCAACCACGTCTAATTGAATGGATTGTAAGTTTCTTTATAATCAAATACGATTCAAACTCACGATTCGAAATAAAGATCCGTTCCGTTCTGTGCCCAGCCAGTGGTTAAACTGCAAGAGTGCAGAGCTGAGTTCTACCCTCGAATGGCGTAACGATGCTTTATACCACATGCGTATATATATTTCCTTGGTCCCTTATACTCACGATTTGATAAATAGATGATGAATAGAACTCTAATCTAATGCTGTATTTTTAAATATTAAGAATAATATTATCTGCATCCACTATTTATTAAATAATTCTTAAAAAAAATTAAGTATGAATACTTCATGCTATATACACGACAAGTCTATGATCAGAAAAGAATAGAATAATTTATTTGCGTTTGTACAGGGTATACATATGTAAGTTGGTACATAATTTAAGTTGCCATCCTATACAGCCATTAGATTATAGCATGCAAATTTATTAGAAGTTTAATTTAAAAAACAAAATGAAATAAATGTTATAATTACATTGATAAACTCTTTCATATGTCCAATTTTTTCTCTTTCAATAACCATTATTATTTATTGAAATTAAGAAATTCTTGTACTG
>JADGIL010027910.1:0-13612 GCA_020352625.1 Cactoblastis cactorum | reverse complement strand
GTACGGTTCTCGAGGGATATACAATTTATTGTAGTAGTACTAAGTAATCTACGCAGCCGAAGCCGCGGGCATTAGCTAGTACAACAATAATCTAATAATCGATATTTATAACATGTCTTGGTTTTGTCACTTAGAAGCTAACTGCAAAAAGTCAGAAGTGAAATGTACATTGATTTATACGGACGAATTTCACGAATCCTATAAATAATTCTAGTCACAAAAATAATTTCTACGAGCGATGGAAAGCTGCATCGCTGAGTTTAACTTTCGTTACATCATTTTGATGTAAATGTTTTAAGCCAGTATATTTTATTCGTTACAATATATACTTAGCAGCAATTTTTTTTTATATAAAATATTTTCTTTCTTCGTTTCTAGCACAATTTATCTGTCACATATAGGACAATTTAAAAAAAAATATAAAGCCGTGTAAACCTTTTGGAATTTGAATAAGAAAACTAGAGCGATCTCAGAGCAGTGATCCCAGCTTTTGTTTTCGTTACTGGTTAAGCTTGAAAATTGTCCATTTCAGATTAACCTTGCCTTTGGATATTTAAAAAATACGAAAATGTTCTAAAATAATGTATCGTTGAGTTAAAATTATTTACAATAATTCTTATTAAATAAATTATACGAATTAAAGTCATGTCGATAAAAGGATTTGTACATAAGTCATGTAAAATTACACACGTTCTTGCGAAAAAATGTCACGCAAACGCGAATATAGTACAGTCAACAGCATGTCAAGTTGTACAAATCCATTTAAAACCATCAGAGCTGTATATAAATTCATAACTAAATAAATAATAATAAATAATAAATATATAGGGACAAATCACACAAATTGAGTTAGCCCCAAACTAAGTCCGACCCGGGACCTCCTGAGTACCGGTGAAGTACATACCGTTACACCACGGAGGTCGTCAAATAATAAATAATTTATAGGGTCAGGTCACACAAATTGATTAAGCCCCTAACTTCGAGATTTGTACTATGGCACAGTAACACAGCGACACTATATTTTGTAATAAATACATACATTATATACATAAACACCCAAGACCCAGGCCAATCAGAAGAACACAATTTTCCAT
Organism: Cactoblastis cactorum; assembly: GCA_020352625.1. Taxonomy (NCBI): domain Eukaryota; kingdom Metazoa; phylum Arthropoda; class Insecta; order Lepidoptera; family Pyralidae; genus Cactoblastis; species Cactoblastis cactorum. Next base: position 12,518 of record JADGIL010027910.1, on the reverse strand, counting down.
TGTGATCTGACTGAGATTCGAACCCGAGATCGCTGCGCCAACGAGGACGTCAAACTTGAGCTGCAGCTGTCTGTACGAGGTTTAAGCAAGATTACATACCGAAAGTAAACAGCGCCGCCGCTACGGCTAGGAGTTGCGCCCACGCACGCGTCATGTCTGATTGCCGCGGAGCGACTGGCGAAGGGCCGAACCGCAGGATGCAACTGGAGGGGAATGGTGGTGCTGAAGTCTGCCCCGTCGTAGAAATCCCGCGGATTTTTAATGAATTGAGTTAAATTCGTTGGTTTACTTTCCTACCGTGTGGTAACAGCACTACGTGCTTTAGATTGGTTTCTACGTGATGGCACGTCTAGGAGTGAATGCAGACATGCAAGTGATTCAGTCGTTATGTCGGGTATTGTTGGGTATTCTTATTAAAATTTTTGAAGGTCTATTTTATCAAAGTAGAGGTATATAAGAGTGACAGCTTTTTCAAACCATCGCTCATAAAATCAAAATCAACAAGATTTTTATTCAAGTAGGATATATGTTGGCACTTTTGAATCGTCTTCTCTTTATTTATTGATTGCAAAGCTATCAACTACCAGCGTTTCGGAAAAACTACTGACGACCACTACTGAGAAGAACACGCTGAAAGAAACTCAGCAGAATTCTAATATTTAATTATTTAAAACTAATATTTAGGTACATAAAAATTTTCTAATGTTCTACTAATGTTACCAATGTCTTTTCTTTCATAAGAATTTTCTCTTGACAATAGGTAATGAACAAAATAAAGAAAGAATTAACGAAATTGTATGTTTGGTTCTATACCTAAACCACAATGTACAGAACTATAGTCTTCATTGAAATGAAACTTAAGAAATAATTATATAGTCTACATTTCAATAATAGTCTGATACAAATATCTATCGGCAATTTTTCATAAAATATGTTGTGCTCTACTCTGTGTTTGTAGTTTATTAAATAAAAGATACTCTACTTTTACATATCCAGAATTATAGCTCAAGAGGAGTCGTTAAATTAGTATTTTATTCCTGTTTTTTTATACAAGAAATATTGAGTGCCATAAACATCCAGGTATACAAAACAAAAGATTGCAGATAAATGCTTATTTCGTTTTAAATAATTTGTATATTAATATGACTTATATTACATAACAAAAAACTGCAGAGATCCCAAGTTGATTACCAATAACACGTAACATTTATTATTTGAGCGCTTAGACTCGAGTTAGATTAGAAGTCATCAAACGCCAGGTAAAGCAGGTAGCGCAGTTGTTTGCGTGTGCGCATTCACACAGGCATGTCTAGTTAGAGAGGGACGGAGCACCGCGGCAGCCTCCAGCCAGGTAGAGCGACGGAGCGAAGCTGCGCATGTGCCTCAGTCTCTACAACCGCGGCCCGCGCGCGCCCATGTCGCTCACTTGCGACTTTAGCAGCCTTTTCTTGCCTTTCAATTTCATTGCCATTATTGTTTATCTAACTTCACTTCAACTTTACTATAAAAACTCACATTAAAACACAAAAGTGATTAAACAGTGTTCATTGCCAATTAATATACAATCTAGTTGATTGTGCGAATGCCACGGTCCACAACCTACGCAGCCGGCGTTCCCCCTCCGTTCATTCAAGGACCAATCGTTGAACTCATGCCTTTAGCCGACTTTTCCGTACACATATACCACTATTTGGAAATGAAGAAAACAATGAATCGAATGAGCTGAAATTACGCTAATTAGCGGACACAATGTCAATCAATCAGAACGCACAGTTTACTAAACAGAAACAACAACTAGGTAAACAGGGCCCGGAACCGGTCAACTTTCCTCCGCGTTATCACCCGCCTCCGGCCGCAGGTGGCCCAAAGCTAGCCACTGGCGAGACAGCCGCCAAAGAGTACAAACCTCCGTACGTAGGAAAAATAGATCCAACTAAAATATCATACCCGATTGGAGCTCAAAGCGTACCAGTGTCTTATCCTGGCGGATCAGTGCCGTATAAATATCCCCACGGTTATCCTCCAGGCTATCCGCTACCTCCTGGTGCAATTCGAGTGTTACGACCCTCAGCTGAAGTGGTAACTAAAGCAATCGTCCACGAACCTGTGGAACCAGCAGCTCGCGCACGAAGCGCAGACGACACGCAACGAACACAGAGAAACATCGAAGAAGAACAAATACACAGGAGATCAGCCGACATGCTTAAATTTACCAAACGCGTTGACAACGAAGGCCCTCGGGGGTCTAGTGATCAACGGCGCCAGATTCAGACACTTTTAGATGAAATAAAAGCTTTGAAAGAAGCCAATCGTCGTCTCAGTGACGATAATCAAGAGTTGCGAGATTTATGCTGTTTTTTGGACGATGATCGTCAGAAGGGGAGGAAATTGGCGAGAGAATGGCAAAGGTTCGGTAGGTATACGGCGTCAGTTATGCGCCAAGAAGTGTCAGCGTATCAAAATAAGCTGAGGGAATTAGATGACAAGCAGCAAGAACTGATACGGGACAATTTGGAGTTGAAAGAGTTGTGTTTGTATTTGGATGAGGAGCGGGAGAGGAGTACTTGCGTCAACTGTGGCCGAACAGCTGGGAGAGAAAGGGACGATGGAGATGGCAGTAGTAGTGGTACAAATGTTGACGAAGCTCCGCGCGCGGCGCCTTCTATCCCTATCACACATCCGCAACTCGCAGAACGAACTGTACAATACGTACGTGATTTGGAGCAAAAAGTTCGGAGACTAGAAGCGGAAAAAGGCCTTGGAGGTCAAGTGAATGAGCGTCCTGAAGCTGTAGTTCGAGCCCTACAGGTGCTTGAAGTGAGAGAAAGAGTGGAACGAGAAAGGAGAAGGCCAGCTCCTGATTTAGATTCAGGGGAGCAGGCGTTAGTGAGAGAAATGTGTAACGTAGTGTGGGGGAAGCTAGAAGAAACGCCGCCCCAGGCGCCACCGCGTTAAGTTTTTAACAGTAGAATTCGATGTAATTCGGTGACTATTTTTACATGACTTTCTTCGTGGTGTAATGGTGTTTATTATGTTACAACAGAAGTGAAAGACAGAAATGGTATGAAGTGCAAGTTCGACTTGAATCGAAGTTGATCGAGGTCATCGGACAAGTCGGATGACCTACAGAACAAATGGTGCTTGGCCTTGTTTATTGATGGAATTTAGCTAGTTTGTAACCATTTGACCAGTATTTTGATACTTTTCTAAATCGAAAGCTTTCTATTCCCAATGTAAATTAAAGCAAACGTAAAGTACAAAGTAGAGAATAAGTAGTTTAGATTAGTACTGATTTAGTTTAATAGCTGTTTCGTATAGTCAACATCATATCAATGTACACAAATTCATTGCAAAGTCTGCACTATTACCCTATCAATACAACATTGATACAGCAATTGGCCATGAAATCGGTGACTTTTTGTGCAGTTGTTGACTGTACATTCATAATTGGTGACAGTATTTAGATTAAACGTAGACACTTATAGATAGTACTCCAATATTTAAAAAAAAAACAAGGGTATTGGAATAAGCCTATTTATTAAAAAAGAAAATATATTTTTGTGAATTTGAGGCTATAAAATTTTTTTATTGTCGGCTAATTAATCAATGACTGTGATCACTTTCGTATTATTCTTTATACCTACTCAACAAGTTTCCTATCACTTTTTACATGTCGAATCTGAAAAAGTTAAGCTGTACTTATCATGATTATTCCAAGAGAAGTATCGCTAATATACAAGACAGCCGGATTTTTTTTTCTAGTCAAATTTTTGCCTCCGAAACTACCTATATTTCAGTAATGGTTCTGATAAATAAATAAATGTATATAATAATGTGGGTTTATCTCTTCGATCAGCAATAAAGAATTAGATTCACAGTTCCTGCCAAAATTCCTTTTCCAGAATCGTGTGTTAGTAAAGTTGAAACTACATATGTCAAGCAAACGGGACTAGTACATAGTAAAGTCTGCTCATTTAATGTCCGAAGATACTCTTTTTAGCGGGAAAGTAAGTCTAGTTGTTTATTGTACGTCGATGGCCACATAGTTTAATTTATTAAAAGAACATTAGAAATTTCATGAAATATCTTTTAAGAATACTAAGTAGGTATTTCTTACAGATAAAAATTCATTAGGTGAAGATTATCGTGGGAAAATTTTTAAGCAATTTAAAAAAAGCTACTGAACAACTTTATAACTAGACGTGTTGTCCTGTGTTGTCAACCCTGTCTTAAAAAAAAACTAAATACAGATGTTTCACTTATTTTTAAATATTTAATTCTTGCCAAAATCAACTATGTAAATATTTTATTTCAATTTTTTCATAAACTCATGCATAATATTTGTCGCCTTGCTTGTCTACAAATAACTTATTTTTTAGTATTTGTGTTTTTATTAATTTATTGAAACTTTATTTTATTAAACCTAACAATATTTTCGTTTGAAATTTTGTATTATTTCCCTACTCGTTGTTTACCTGTTAATTATAGGTTAACTTTGAAGTATTACCTACCGTATGATACAGATATTCTTCAAAAAAATTAAAAGTAAGATACTTAAACAGGGACTTATTTTTTGTTCATCAATTGAAATGAAGAAAAGTTTTAAATTGGGATAACTATCTGGAACTTATAATTTACAATATATCCTGATATATTCTGGGATGTTATAAACATAGGTACTATAATACCTCCATGGAGTAATGTTTATATATTTTTGGGCCTTATTTTTGGCATATTCCAATTTGTAACATGTCACAATAACGTTTGAAAGTTATTGAATGTAAAAATAATACATAATTCTCAGATTTAAAAGTGGTAACGATTTATAAAAACATTAGATTTTCATACGAAAATGCCAGAAGAAGAAAAAGGCGAGGGGCCTGAGGATATCGACACTATTGGCGTAAATTACTTCATTCCAGTCTAGAATTTATTTAACATTCCAGTCTAGAATTTATTTAACTAACTTATAATACTTACCAATAAATTCTTAGAGCCGCATAGATGGTTCCAACAGTTATGCTTCCCTTGCTTAATTCACAGTAATTTTTCAATAATCTCACTTCGTATTTCATTACTACCTAACTTACCACAAGCAGAGATTTATGAACATGTAATAGGTACTTTATATAGACTCAAAAGAACAAAAAACATACTATTTTATTTTTAAAAGTTTTTTCAGCGTTTCTTTTCAGCAATGGTCATCGTAGATAAGAATATGTACTAGCAGCGGTCTTTGCAAAATGCTCGTAGTCTGGCTAGGTTAGCTTGATTAATATAATTTAAGTGTTAAATACTGACGTGAAATGTCTTAGAAAGGCTAGTCTCTGAATTTTTTTTCTAAAAACAGTAATTTGCCAAAAACCTTATATAAAGTAATAGCAAAAACTATTATACACATTTGCTCTACAGATTTATGTAGGCGGTCGTAATCAAGACGGCGAAAGACATGGTGAGGGTTGGGCACATCTTCCGAATGGAGATTTCTATCAAGGCTGCTACTGCCGCGGCATGAGAAGTGGCCGAGGGCTTTATGTCTTTAAAAATGGCGCTCGGTATGACGGTAAGAACGGCATACACCACATTGAACTACAACTACTTACCTATTAGTAGCACAAATTATCTTGTTTAATGAACGCTATTTAGTTCTTTGATGATTATATATTTTTAAAAAAGTGGATTCTTGAATATTTGTTTCATAATAAAAGTTATTATATATATGCAGGTGAATGGCGAAAAGCTATGAAATATGGAACCGGTACAATGATATACCCTGATGGTTCTCGTTATGAGGGCGACTGGAGATTCGATTTGAAGCAGGGTTTTGGAGCTTACTACTACCCCAATGGAGACATTTACGAAGGCGCCTGGTTCAAGGGCAAACGGCACGGCCTGGGCACTTATTTCTTTGCTGAATACCAGGTCAAGTTTATGGGGACTTGGGTAGAAGGCGTGATTCAGGGTCCAGGCCAGATAATCTACCCTCGAGTCCGTTATCACGGCGCCTGGCTTAAAGGAAAACCTAAAGGACCCGGATGCTTCGTGTTTGATACCAATTGTATGCAACACGGCTTTTACCTGCTGACAAAAGATCCTGATTTGGAGGAGTTTGGAGAAGGGGAGGAAGAAAAGGAAGAGAAAGAGGTGAAGGAGGAACGTGGCGAAGAAGAGGAAGAGGTAGAAGTGGATGAGACTTTAGGCAAGAATAATTTTTCGTTTTACCTTATATTTGATACTTGCACTCCATTATGTTGTGGGCTATATTGTAATATCACTTATCTAAAATGTAATACATACTTGATAAAGAAGCTTCAAGGTTATAAGTAGAAATTTAGAAATTGATATTTTTGTTAAAAATATATTAACGTGAAAAATCTAAAATATCTGATTTTATCATATATTAAGATGTTAGCCCGGTATGTAAGGTACCCTCATGCCAAATTGTAAATCGTCCAGTGGCTTTTGCCTGATGCGTGTTCAGACAGAATTTTTGTTCCAAAACTGTAGATTCGTTACCTGAATGGATAAGTAAGTATATTCCACAAAAAATATCCAATGTACAAATTATGCTTTCCTTTTTTATTATATGTATGGATGTATCCACATAATGATAACAATTTTACCTATAGGAAAAATATCAGTGTGGCGAGCCCGCAACGTGACGGCGTATATGGCGGAATTCCTGCCTCCGGAGGCAGTTCCTCTCCCCATTCACGACTCGGTGCCTTCGCTGACAGACGAGACCATAGTGACGGACGTGATGCAGTTTGAGATCTCGCAGGTCGGAGAAGAGGAGAATATTCAGGATAATGATTCGTGGCTTTTGCATAGGCAGAAGTTTTTGGAGGAAACCCAGCAGAAAGAAGCTTAATTGACGAACATTTTGTTTTCGATTAAATTAACAAAAGATGGATAGATATTGTTGCTTGCTATCATCATTATTTCCTCAGCTCTATCCTACATTTTTGCAGTCTTGTTGTAGGTTTTAAGTCTGCTCTAATTTTCGCAATTTGATGCTAGTTTTGTTTGTTCAGTTATCAGTTGTCAGCAAAGTCAAATTATTGGTGAAATATTAATTAAAAACGGATATTCATTACTTTTATTCATAATTTTTATATTTTCGTAATTGAGTATTACGATTTTTTAATGTCAGAGAGGCAAACGAGCAGGCGGGTCACGTGATGTTAAGTGATCATCGTCGCCCATAGACAACTGCAACACCCGCGGGTCACAGAAGCGTTGCCGGTCTATAAAAAACCCTCGCTCTCCCCAAATGGGAAGGGCGAGGGTTTACAAATATTATATTAACTTATTAGCTAAATCTATATGTTGATGAAAATGTAATTCAGAAATTTAGCACTAGTAAGCTAACCTGTAATACTTATCAAACAATAAAACACTATCAATATTGGTATTGGAATTTAGTAATGACATTTGACATCAAATATGGTTGATTTGTTTTTCAACAAATTATACATTTCAGAGATTTATAGATTCGGTGGTCTGTTTAGAACATTTTTTTATTGGGTACTGGTTATTTGAAATAATTAAATAGAGAAATTTGCATAAAGCTGTTATTCTAGATAAATATACCAAAAAAAATTTTTTTATCCATTTGAAGAAATTACTTATTGTAAAAAAAATTAAAAGCACATTTCCGCTTTTTAGGATCCTTTATGTTACTTTGTGTACTATAATTAAGTTATTACAAAGAGAATTACCAAGATACACTACTTATTAGTAATATTTATCAATAGACCCTGCTTTAAATAAATAGCTCCATCTTTGGACAAAAATGATAGTCTTCCAAGGGTTGTGTGTGAATTCTTGCAGTGTTTTTAAATATACTAAAACAGAAGGCACAGACAATGAATGTGTTCAATTTATTACTAAACACCACGGTTAAAAGACAGACACTTTGAATAACAACAATCCGAGCAACAAATTTATATAATAGTAATAAAATATGACAGATCGATGAACTGAAATCTTGTTTATGGCTCTCAATTTAATAGATATTTAAGAAGAATAATTATTTCTGATGTTCTGCAATGGGATGGGTGGATGATATAGTCAAAGTTGCAGGTCGAACGTGGATGAGGAAAGCTCAGGATAGAGAAGAAAGGTGTACTGGAAGAGAGGACTACGCTCAGCAGTGGGTGGAGAAAGGCTAAAATGATGATGAATTATTTCTGCCAGCCAGATATGTAAATATGTTATTGTAAAAGTGTCCCATCTTTTTCACGTGTTCAGACTAAATATTTAACTATTTATTTCATGTTTGAGGATTCTGAGCAGTATTGCTATTCCCCCCAGAATTGTTATTTTCGAATGTGCTTTTATTTTTGAGTAAATAAGCTGCCAAGTAGTTTATTGGGTCCGGAGGCCGCTCCTTGGCCAGTGCTGATAGACCCTGAAGTAATATAGGCACTACAGTCTGATCTAAGTATTGCCGTGTGGGTAAAGCATTGAGATCAATTCGTGATTTACGATTGGCGTTCGTTTCATTATCTTTTTCCATTGATATTATTTTCTGAAACAAACAGAATAATACAACTGAAGAAATTAAAATCTATATTTCACTCTATATCCTGGGATCCAATTTGGCTTTGAAACTTAGAACCACTGTCATAAAGATAGTATGTGTTAGGAGCCCAACAACACAGAAATAGGCTTTTTTTTAGTAAATTTTGTCTCTAGTCATCTCATAAGTCAAGGAGTAATATTTTAGGAAGCGAAGCGAGCTTACTATAGTCAATTTCCAATACATTTTTGTAGCATACTTTGTTTTTTTTTAATGAAAGAGAAACCATAACATCTTTAGGTGTAGGGTTTAAACATAATAATTTATATGATTATATATAATTCTTACAAAGCAGACTCATAGATTAAGAGCATAGATCTGTTTTGAGCTAGTAAGTTACCGCTTACCTTTACAGATTCAGGTATTTTGGACGGTGGCTCCTCTTTAGCACTGGCCTGAAGAGATGTATCTGACATCGGTCAGTTAGTTTTGTTAAATCATATAATTATTATTAATTTTTCTAGAGTAATATCAGCATTCAAAGTCGAGACATACACGCGAAATCAATCAATGAAAGCCAAAAATATCACGGATCGAGGAAAGAACCCTTTCGTATCAACAAAACAAACGAGATTTAGTTGACTTGACATTGACATTTTGTAAGATTTTTTAAAAAGTGTTGCCAGTTTAGAAAAATGACACCCAGAACTATTTTATAAATTATACTTTTTAATTGTATACATTTTAGATAAACAGTTACAGAATCTCGTTTTTATCCCTCACGGGGTAGTAGAAAGCCCAAGGACCTTAGACTCGAAAGCCTGATGGAATTAAGATTCAAATTATAGTGATAGGTTACTAGCCCTTCGCTGGTTATCTCGTCTATACTCTTCGCCAATGAGCAATATCACTGAAATGTGATCGTCACTATTGAATTACCAAACTCATTACAGAAAAAAAATCGTTTTTAATGTTACATTAAATGTGAACTTTTGCACTTGGGTTTATAGGTACTTCATTTAGGCGTTTTTGCATTATTATGTTTCTTAACAAAACACGGGCATGGTGACCCGGACTTTTGAGAAGCTTGCGTGGGGACACAGGTGCAACACGTAGAGGCCCTTTAGAGAGTTTTGATGTAATGGAGTTCTCCTGCCAAAATCCACCCTTGGATCCCACCATCAATGATGATATTTCCAGATGTATCAGGATCCAAATGTATCAATGATGTATCAAGAAATACATATATTTTAGTAGTTAAGTCGTGTTTAAGAAAATTAAGTACCTACATACAGAAAGACAGCTTTTCGGGACTTCGTTTTAGAATAAGAGTATGTAGGTATATAGATAGTGTTGCAATGGCAAAGATGGACCCGGAGTAGATTTAGAGACGTAAGGTAGGTAGAAAAAGGCAGTTTAGGGTTCAATTAAGCTCTCTTCGAAATTATAATAGTAATGTATAAATTACAAATAAGGATTTAATAATTATTATTCTTTTAACAATCGGAAACTGTATCCACTAGATGAAATTTTATTATTTATTTAAACAATACATATCCCGAATGGGATACTTTTATCATGTTAATAAGCTACTTTTAGACCCAAAATTTCTACGCGTGACGGTCGTTTGTTCAAAGATTGATGAAGGAGTCAAAATAAGAGAGATGAATAGACAACTCAAATAAAGATACAACATGAGACTGACATAATTTATTGTTTAGCTATAATTTTAAGTTCGGAGGTAGTGCGGAGGGGGCGGCGGGGGCGGCGCGGGGCGGAGTCGCGGGCCGCGCTCCAGCTGCCGTCGCCACGTCGCCATGGCTTCGCTCAGCGACCACAGCTCCGAGAGAAGGGACAGGTCCAATTGGCGAAGGCTAGCCTGGAAATGAGAAAATAAAAGGTAATATTAGTGTTGGCTATGGCTAAAAAAATAAAAAATAATTAAGTTGGTAACATTATTGATTTTTTTGTTTTGTCTGTGATCTAAAAATATATATCTAAGATGGCATATTTTGGTTAAAATTAAGATTTAACCTTCATGTATTTTCTGTTTGAAATATAAGTATTAGTCAAGAAAAGTATCGCTTTTATTTAAAATCATACAATTACTATTGATATAAACGCTAGAAAAATAACACCAATTAAAATTCACACCATGATCTAATCTATTATAGATACACGTCTTTATTTCTTACGGGACAGATAGAGCTAAAAGTCGCGAGACTCGAAGGCCACGCTTAGCAAAATGGCGGGCTTATTGATGGAATGGAGATTCAGAAATCTATTAATTTTGTGTATGTGTGTATGAACCATGTGTATGTGCTGAACCAATTTGGCGAATGTTTGCGACAGACTATCAATTCCGACAAACTTTACTGAAATTTGTGTTACTTCGGTTCCATTGGTAGCAACTTAGGGGGATTTTGATGAAATTTTGATACTTATGGAGTTATGCCTAGGATTGTATAAGCGGATACTTTTTAAACTAAAAGTGGGACGAAAGCAGGGGTCACTGGCGTCGCTAGTTTACTATTACTACAGTGTTTGAAAACCAAGCTTCGCATATAAAAATGGCATTTAAATTCGCGAGCTAAGTGACGGAATGACCTTATACTGAGACGGGTTCTAATTGATTGCGTTCGCGAGGAATGCCGAGCGATCACGATTCGCGGCCGATGCAGGACACAACTCTCAGACACAATAGAGAATTTTAAGTATTTTAAGTAGTAAGTAGGTACACTTAAGTGGAGTCCGTGAAAAAAGTTGATTTTAAGACGCGTAACTTGAAAATCTATATCCATTCTATTCTATGACTTATGAAGAACAGTAAAAACTCATTAACCCCTTAAATGTATAAGCACCATCCTTTTTTTATACATATCCTTTCAGATTATTACGGCTTCTTGTTTCTTCTGGTAGGGGTTAATCATCCCAGTTTGAGTGGGTATTATGGGATAGAATCAGTAATTAATCGGACAAGTTCACGAGATTAGCGCGTAGTAAGCAAAATCTTCAGATTTAAATTATAGTAATAATTATAACTATATAACACGTATAGAATCTCCATTGGATGTCATTCAATGGAATGCTCAAGTTTGATTTCACTACAGAAAAAAAAGAATATAATAATAGATAATAAAAAAAAAATTAAATTTATTTACTTCAGGTACTACTAAATATACCATATCAATACAAATATGTGAATTTTTACTATACATTAAATATTCATAAAATTAAATGTCAATAATAACATTTCGTATGCACTAAAAAGGAATATAGTCATGATCATAAAACTCTCTACACGGCAAATTAATCTAAGGGCAAATATTATCCGCGTATAGGTCAGATTTGTCCCAAACTAAGCAACATATGAATCAGATTTGTTTACTCATAACCATGACAAGAATTGGAAGGGACCTATTAATCATAGACCTTAACCATTTGGCAAACCTAGAATTTAGTTCTATTATAAACTAGGACAAATACTCGGTATTCTGGGAAAACGTAACATGTGGTCGCTTATTTTCGATCCAATCGTTTGGCCTTTGGCATGCATGTGTAACAAATATTATGGAACTAGTTTTTTCACGCGGCTACGCTTACGTCTTATAATTCCAGAGTCTCGTGAGAATATTGCATAATCCCGTCTTAGCAAACACCTTCTGTATTAAAGGAACCTAGTATAGGGAAACCAGGCTAAATTTAAGAACCCTAAAACTGATAGTTTCTGAGATTTCGTGTTGAAAGAGTGTTTTGCTTTTATATATGGATGGAAAATATCCATCAGACCATTCAGACAAAAGAAATCTATATATATAAAAGCGAAAAACACTCACTCACTCATCACGAAATTTCAAAAACTACTCAGTCAATGAAGATGAAATTTGGCAGGAAGGTAGATTGTAACTAGGAGACGTCCGCTAAGAAAGGATTTTTGGAAATTCCATTTCTAAGGGGGTGAAAAGGGGGTTGCAAATTTGTATGAAACTTAGTC
>JADGIL010027901.1:0-10013 GCA_020352625.1 Cactoblastis cactorum | reverse complement strand
CAACTTCTCCACCCTCCCCCTTTGGGGAGGGCGGAGGTTTTTTACAGGCCGGCAACGCTTCTGTAACCCCGTGGGTGTTGCAGTAGTCCATGGGCGGCGGTGAACACTTAACAACACGTGAGCCGCCTGCTCGTTTGCCTCCCTCTGACATAAAAAAAAAAAAAAACCTTACTTACCATTAAGCGCTAACCAGTGGTTAAATAAGCTGATAATGATGAATAGTTAATAATAACAAAACAAATATGTCTATAGTAAGTACCTATTTATTATAATATTTATAATAATTTATTATTTAGAGGGGACTTCTCTAACACAGGTTTTTCTTACTTAACCGGGGAGCCCCACCTAGCATAAGAAACGCTTTTACGGTAAAAACTTCTTTTTTTTTTTATTATAATATCTAGTAAGCATAGGTAGTAAGGTTCACTTTTTAAACAACCAAATCAATGAATACTCAGACGCGACTGTCAAACAATACTTAGCAAAAGTTTTAGTATCAAAAATTAAATTTTTACCACCAGTGTGGCAGCTTCACAGAATACTGTCAATTTTTGCTATAACATTTTATGAAGGCGTACAGAGCAGCCTCAATTTAAGACCGCTCTATTGAGTTTCGTCGTATTAATTATATACGGTGTTTTAGATACGGGTTAGGCTAATATATTTTCATGTTTTATTAGCTAATGCCCGCGACTTCGTCCGACCAATGGATACTGTAATATTTTGTCAGCCTCTTGCTCGGTTACAATAAATTATATCCCTAGGAAAGCGCACATTTTTCGGGATAAAATGTAGCCTATCTTTTAATTTAGGACATAGTCTATCGCTGTGCAAAATTTTATCTAGATCTGTTTGGTAGTTTTTGTGTGATGCGCGTACAAACATATAGACAGGCAGACAAAAATTCTAAAAACAATCATTTTGGCTTCTGTAGATCCTGTGAAGAGTCGTTATACATGTTTTTCTTAAATATCTTCCATGTACAGACATGCTCAGTTACAATTTTATTATATGTATAGATTAAACACTCTTTGGAGTATAAACACTCTTTGAGTACCTACACATGAATTCCTATTATTTTGGGATTACTCTGTATGCTTGTCTGTTTTGTGTAATGAAATATTATAAATAATATCTATAAAAATATACTAGCTTTTTCCCGTGGCTTCACTCGCATGGCACTTGGTCTGCCACTTAGAACTATTTAAGGCAAACAATCCTATGGTAAATTAGGTATATCAATAGATTTTTTGTGAACGAGAGTAACAAACATACATATGTACATCCCCACAAACTTTCGTATTAATAATATTAATAGGAGTAATAAGGAGTAGGATATTTTAAGCGAAAAACACTTACACATCACGAAATTTCAACAATAACCAGTTCTAGAGGTTTTTAATTTAATTGACATACATAGGTGCTTGCTAAGATTATGCAAATTATAGGACGCGAGCGTTGTCGCGGGACTAAAACAGCTACAGTTTAGTTCTTTCTTTAGTAGATTTCGTTCCGAAATGCCGGTAGTCTGCAGCTTGATAAATATATAAATGATTGTTGAAGGTCTAACTTCGGAATAAAATATTTTGGTTAAATATTTAAGGCCATCCCAATCTAACAGTACAGTTAACTTATGTACATAGACTTTACCAATTGAATACAGTCTCGACCTTATTACTTTAGCAAAGAGGTCAGTGTAGCATGACATGTAATATGACTGACTGTACGTTAACGCTCCTGTGCCCACGATAATTGAATGTAGCTCTGAACGTATGTGTTTGTAGAATTCATGTCTTTTGATCTATTGTATGACTTGATTGTTTTTATCTATACATTTAATAAAATTGTAACTGTGCTATGACTGTACATGAGAGATTTTCAAGAAAAAAATATATAAGTGGTCTATATAGAACATTTTGAAGTCAAACGGTTTCTTAAAAAATACTTTATGTCCTTCTGTATATTTATTCACGCAAAAACCAATCAACGAAATCTGTATTAAGATGTATCACAGGTTATATCTTGTCACATATAACCTAAGATTTATAGCTTGTAGTTACGTAAAACGTTACACTGGGCAAAGTCGCGGGCATAAGCTAGTTAAAAAATTATAATCTATTCTGATAGATGAAAGTGTATGCTAAGAATCATTATATAAAGCATATAAAAACGCTTACTGTACTTATATTTATATTCTTATAACATAGGCAAAAATATGTGCAGGGGTTTTTGCCCAATAAATCTTGACTACTAATATTATGACACGACCTCAAAATAGGACAAAGGCCAAAGATATAAATCGGAATTAAGGTCAGGTCGCAAGGGATTCTCGGCTCACTTTCCAAGGGCGAAAGCTCAATTCCGTCTGTGGGGAGTAGCTCAACCCGTCGGGTTATATTAGGAACAAAAAAGCCTCGTTCTACACTGTCACCTCCAATCTACTTTCAATTAACGTGTCCAGATGAGCGTTAACGCTCCCAACACGCGCTCGCGTGTTGAGCCACAGAAAAAGCTAGATGCAGAAGGTTCACTTTTCGACACAAGTCATTTATTTTATTTTTAATTTTATTTATTTGGAAAACATAACAGTACATACTTAAATAAACCTAATTGTATGGTATGAGAGTTAATATTGCAATGGAGTCTTACTGATATAAAATAATGTATTTGTTTACCTCATTAACATTACAACTGTGCGTATAGTAAATCCTTGCCTAATTTATAATGTCAAGCCTAATCTACTCAGTGATCTATTTTCATAAATATATTAAAAATACTTTTAAACTTTCGCGCTATATATTACCTGTAGATAATATCTAAAGACTATTATATAGATAGTTGCCTAACAGTTACCTACACAGAGGTTCCTGGTTTGATCTTCGGTCGGGTAATTATGGATTGACCTGGGTCTTGGACTTACTTGGTGATTTACCTTATATGTAAATACGCATAAGTTAAACATAAAGGTAGGATAGAGTTAGTATGCCATAAAAAAGACTCAAACTTACTTTGGAGTAACTCAATCTGTATGACTCGTCACTATATATTTATTTATTATACGTGAAATAGCTCATACAGGCACGTTCGAGTCACCTATTAAGTGAAATGACCCCTCGCGGTACTCTGAAGGCATCGTACCTAATCTTTGGATTGATGCTCCCCTGGTTAAACCTTATTCAGATTGTTGGTATACACGCACTGAAAATTGTTATATATTATGATGAGACAAGACCATGTTGGCAGATGCTTTTCTTCCTGCGCAGATTGTAAAAGACAGTTGAAAAGGTCTTAAAACTATGAATTCGTGCCATAGACGATGAGCTAGTATTCTATGGCTATATATCTGAATCTCCATTTGACAACATCCGTGGTGTAACGGTTAACATACTTGACCGATACTCAGGAGGTTCCGAGCTCGATCCCCGGTCGGGTTATGATGGAAAATGATCTTTTTCTGATTGGTCTGGGTCTTGAATGTTTATCTATATATGTATTTGTAATAAAATATATTATAGTATCGTTGAGTTAGTATCCCATAATACAAGTCTCGAATTTAGTTTGGGGCTAACTTTGTGTGATTTGTCTCTATATATTCCACTAAAAGTCCACCATTCTGATAAGTATGGCTTTTAATAACACTTCGCTGGTAGTTTTGATTCAAAATAATCCTGTCTGCCTTATCCCCTAGAAGGGATTCCCCTTCGTAATTCAATATTCCACATTCACGGCACCATGCTAATTACTGCCTAGGGTGTCTGAGCTTTAATAGAGTTGGGGTGACAAAAAAAATGAGATTTGAAATCCTACAGACATCATTTTAGCATTCACAGAGATCGGCGTGAATTCAAAAAAGGAATAGAGTGGATGTTGCTTTAAATTTATTAGTACGAGTACACCGAGAGGTACACTGAGTAGTTTTCAGTAAATAAATTTTTAAGGTTCATACTTATACATTATCCTAAAGGATAAAAATGTATTATCTTTAAAAAATAGGGTCTCATTTTTATCCTAATACCCTATTACAAAACACTGCTGTCTGTTTGATACCAAATAGTATCTCAACCGTGATCGTAGTATCTCATGAACCGTGATATAGGTAGGTACACAGATATTTACATTGATGATGTAATTCTCTTGCTACTAAAACAACAAATATTAAAAATAAAATAAATATTTTAGGCAGCTTACATATCACAAATGTGCTTTTTCTAGCACTGTACCCTTGCACCTAAGTCCGACTCGCACTTAGCCGGTTTTTACAGGATAGTGTGCGTGAAGGCAAAAGAAAAAGATTTTTTTTCAACCTTTTCAGTTCTAGTGCTGGGTTCTTATTCATCATCGTTGGAGGGATGAAGTGTTTTAAGTAAATAATGAAAAAGAAAAAAATATTACAAATTCATATACTTATATATTACATGAGGGAAAAATATTAGAGGTAAAAATCCTGAGGAAAAAATATGTATTTCCATATTTATTGATGGTATCGATAAAATGATTACAAATAGCGCAAGAACATGACACAACCCCTTGTCTAGATACGTGTTCTCGAAATAATATTTTGGGAAAAATGTCTCGCGACAAATTCAATGTTCGGCGCCGAGAGGCCGTCTCCAGCGGGATCAAAGATGCTAAGAACAAGGTGGAGGGTGGAGCGGTTTCTAATAATTATATTTTATAAAATTTATTTTAATTGGTCCAGTCGTTTCTGAGATTAGAGTGTTCAATCGAACAAACAAACTCTTCAGCTTTATAACATAATAAAGTATAATTCAAATGTTTGCAGCATCAGTTCAAAACCACTACCTAAACTAGGAGATTTGGTTA
The DNA here is from genome assembly GCA_020352625.1 of Cactoblastis cactorum. Lineage (NCBI taxonomy): Eukaryota > Metazoa > Arthropoda > Insecta > Lepidoptera > Pyralidae > Cactoblastis > Cactoblastis cactorum. The sequence continues at coordinate 5,189 of JADGIL010027901.1, read as the reverse complement.
GGCTACAGGTTTTTACACAGGTTAGTTTTTTACACAAAACGATTACAATCTAACCTCTGCAACTCAAAGGGTCATCCAGGACTAAACCTAGGATAGGTTTATACAAACGCCAGATGGCGTTCGGGACCCCCATCCTAACGTGCCTTCCGAAGAACGAAATTATTTTCCTTTTCGGATAATCAAGTGATAACTTTTTACACAAAGTTATCTCCAGTGAGATTCGAACCCATAACCTCCGGATCACAATGCACACACCTTGACCACTGGAACACGGAGGCAGTCAATATAATAAAGTATTTATTATATAGGTAGATAACTGAAGACGTCTACTTCGGGTGATAATATTTATTGTTAAATATCTGTAATTACTACACATAAATAATACTATGAAAACTCTAAAAGGTTAGGTGTTAGTAGAAAGGGAAGTTTGAACTACATGAAGAAGTAACTTTTTGATTTGATTTTTCCATCAATAAGCCCACTATTTTCTTATGCATAATCTTTGAGTCTCACGTCTCTTGGCTCTGTCTACCCCATGAGGGATAACGACTTGATGATGTATTTGTATAACAGCGGCATCTTCCAACTTGCACCAACCACATCGGGTCCAAAATCGCTATCCATTCTGTTCGCCTCTATTCGCGCGGCAAAATGAGATATCAGTGGATATTGAATGACGGACGCAGTGCTGTACGCGGTTTTCCACATATATTCCTTACTCCCTTTTTGCGTGAAACACAAAGGGCCCCATAGGCTTAGAATTGTGCAATACGGATATAAAATTGTATTGTTCGGTCGGATTAGAGATAATAAACAGTTTGTTTGGTTCTTACTGAGGGAATTTCTTTTGTATTGAAGTGTGAGTGGCGTAATATGATTTTATTTTTCGGTAAGCGATTGTGGATCGTGTAGATTTTTATGTTTTTGGTGCTATATTTTTTACTTGTTCAAGGCCGCGGCTTTCATTGCGCGTAACTTACTGTCGTCAATATCTCGGGTCGAAAGCGCCTTATTTTTTTTTTTAAGTTTTCTTAATTTTTACAAAATGACTGAATATTTTCGGTACAAAAATTAGACAACTTTTTAATTGTCAGTAAATTCCGATCAAAAGGGAATCCATGTTGTCGATGGTTATGATTGTGATCGAGTGACCATTTCCAATTCTTCCTTCTTACGTACATTTGATCACGTCTTTTTTCCATATAGGTAGGCAGAGACTACATTCTTCCAATTACTACAGTCCTAACATACTTCCTTCGCTTCTTCCACATTCACTTTTTCATACACGCTCGTTGGTTAAGGATACTTCTGACCAGCCTTTTTCTAAGAAATTCTTTTGAAGTTCTTCTTATTTACTGATTTTTGCACTAGTCTTTAACGTCACATTTGTCGCATAACAAAGACAAATAGCCTCGAAAACAGCACAGTAAGACATCTCCAGCTCGCATCAGACATCCGCTGCAGACTTCCCGAGTCCGGATCGCGAGCTAATTTATGTTTCCTGCCTCTTGTACTAGCGATTCGTAGCTCGATAGCACATGATTTGGATCTCAAATAGAACTAGAATCGATAAAAACATGTGATGGTCTTTAAATAACACTTAAGAAAGTGTTAATTATATTATAATATATGTAAATGTTTTTCAAAATCTTCTCTCAAAATTATTCAAAATTTGGATGAAGCAATAGGTAGAAATCAGTATACGAAGAGATTAAATCTATTATCAAATAGACATGACTAACTGAACCCTGGTTTAATTTCATATCTACATAAAATAAACTTGAAATGTTTATACCAATTTCAAAAAATAAAAAATTAGTAGAATGTAATAAAATCAACATTAATAAAAAATGTTTTGTCGTTATTCAAACGTTAACTTTAGTATAATGTGTAGTCGAACAATTATTTTCTCATATAAATAATTTTTTCGCTTAAAAATGCTGGAGCTTTCAATAATGTACGTTGCAGCTTGCAAGCCAGACACGTATTGTGTCGTCACGCGAAATCAGCTTGACACCTCACTCTAACATAATATTTTCTATTAAAGAATATCCAAAATTCGTCGTTATTTTAAAGAATTTTACTTAGTACTGTCTTTTTAATTATAAAATTAAAAGAATTATTACTTTTATAGTTTTAACATAATGTAGTTGGCCACAAGAAAAAGCCTCCGAAAACAAAAATGCAATGGGATAAAAAAAATGTAATGGGAATCCAATGCAATGGGATAAAATAACTAAGAAAAATATGTTTGTTTGTTTGACTATTATGTTGTTATTATTATCTGGTTACCAGATAAGTATTAAGTAAGTTTTAAAGAAAATCAATTTGATGATAAGTAACATGTTAAAAATAATAAAACTATATTTGATAAAAGGATACATACTTTAAAATCACGATTTTTCCTACAAACAATTATTTCATTAAAACCATAAAGGATTAAGGAGGGTAATCATAAAAAACCGGACTTTGAAAATTTTCACGTTTAACATTAAAAAACCAATTTCCCTCCCGTCAGAGGTTGCAGCGGGGTGCTGTCAGGAGCACTGTCGATTGACGAGGGTGCTTCGTTGTTGGATGCGATTATTTAGTTGACCTCTGGCTATATGTTACCCTAATTTACGCTTAATTATCTAATGTTTGATTGACAGGTAAAGGGTTTATGACCTCACTTCAAGCGCTATAGAATCTTGGCCATGTTTCAAAGTTTTTTACTTCTATGCTGGTCTGGGAGCGAAAGATAAACGTGGTAAGTGCCAGCTGCTAATCATCCTGTGTATTTTGTAAAATTATATCAAGGGAAAGGACTTGAAAATTAAGAAATATTGAATCTGAACTGAATTATTTATGAAATTATTTATTATACAATTTCTAAATAACAGAAAAAAAGCTTTTATGATAGACACACTTTAAACAAAAAAAACTCTTCGATTCACACAAGCGCGAAAAAACTACGCAATCCCCAGGCAAATAAAATTTGTCAAGCGCCAGATAAAGCCGGGTACACACTGTTACATGCCATTATAGATAAAAGCTCCCGGAGTACTGAAACCCCAGTAATCAGGTTATATTATGATCGAGTTACAGCGCGATTCGCGGTTGATCCGGGAAAAAGGGAGGCTGAGATGTGCTTTATGTGGTTTAAGTTACAACCTTGTAAAAATCTTAGAATCCATACTTCCATGAGTGTAAAAGTGTGTTCATTTGTCAGTCTTTTACGTCAAAACGGAGCAAAACGGATTAATGTTTTTTTTTGTTTTATGTAAGAGGAAGCAGGCGGGTCACGTGATGTAAAGTGATCACCGCTGCCCATAGACAACTGCAACACACGCGGGGTCATAGAAGCGTTGCCGGCCTTTAAAAAGCCCCCGATGTTGAGCCTCCAGCTCTCGTCATAATTAACACGTCTGTCCGCTACTCGGAAGATCCCGGATGCGATCCCCGGCCGGGTTAAGCTGAAAATGACCTTTTTCTGATCCTGGATGATTATTAATTGTTTATAAAATACAGTTTTGTTGATCTAGTATCACTAATAATTGCACTCTCTTTGGAACTAATTGTCCTGTGAATAATTATTTAAATTGTTAATAAAATTTCAAAGCTGACTGTAATATAATTCTGTCAAAGACTAGTCTACCTTTTGATATTATTTTTATGGGAACAAGAATCCTAATAATTGTGCCACACAACCAAATCTACAGCCTATGACATCTTTACTATTGGACTCTTTTTCTCGATTCTTCGAAAATGTTTTTATTGATTTGGTTATTTTATATATTACTAGCGACCGGCCCCGGCTTCGCACGGGTGTTAAAACCTTCCTTATGTTAAAATCAGTTGCGTAGTTTTAAAGATCTAAGGGATAGACAGCGCAAAGCGATTTCGTTAGTAAACCTTCGACGCAATATATGTGGAATTTTAAATCTGTAATATCTTTGAATACATCTATTTAAATTATAGACTGTACAGGACCATGTTGTTCTATATTAAATGCACAATGTATCGAACATACTTAATTGGATAAGGATTAATGATGTATTGTTTAAAATCGCTTCCTAAATAAATCAATATTGTTAGTAAAAAATTAAGGATAAAAAGTGGTCATTATGGATTATTTCGAGGAGATAGACATACATATACCATCGCAGACTTTTCTGTAGATAAAAAAAACAACATAAAACGTCAAATTTATTTTAACAGTCAAAAGTATACATTATATAATAAAGTATACAAGTATGTAGGATTTCCGCACATATAGATTGATTAATGCATGTTGGAAGATACTCGATGGCGGAAAGAACCAGCCAAGTGCGAGTCAGACTCGCGCACGAAGGGTTCCGTACCATTATCTATGAAAAACTACAAAATAATCACGTTTGTTGTATTGGAGCTCCCCTTAAATATTTATTTAATTTGTGCACCTGTAGTAAATTAATTTGATCTATCTCGTTCCGCCAGCGTTTGCAATGTAAGCAAAAAAGATGTATTTATAATACACAACCTCTAAAATTATCAGTGTTACCCTGCTAAATTATTCATATATTATAATACATACAAATAAACCTTTCTCTTAAATCACTATTAAAAAAAAACATCGAAATCCGATGCGTAGTTTTAAAGATCTAAGCATACATACATACATAGGGACAGACAACGGGAAGCGACTTTGTTTTATACTATGTAGTGATAAAATACACCATGTTTTATTACTTCTGGGTTTGGATGTTTATCTATATATGTATTTATTATAAAATATAGTATCGTTGAGTTAGTATCCCATAATACAAGTCTCGAACTTAGTTTGGGGCTAACTCAATTTTCGTGTGATTGGTCCCTATATATTATTATTAAATTAATTCTTATAATGGAGTTTCAAGGTACCACTTAATTATTTTGCTGATTGGTCAATAGGTTAATTGACTGACCTCGTTTAAAACCTTCGATCAACAATAAATAAACAGATTCACAGTTCCGAACAAAAAACAAAACATCCTCACTTCAATAAAGATGACAACTACTATGATTATCTCGGCAAAGACCCATTTTGGTCTAAGATACGTATTTGAAACGACCTACACCCATCTGTTTATTGAATGAGACATATTTTTTATGAAACATAATTCACAGAAGAATATGAATCACAAAACTTGCCTAGCAAAATGTGGTCATGGCTATCCTTAATTTCAAGA